>CAWVNZ010002228.1:0-133222 GCA_963930735.1 Dioctria linearis | reverse complement strand
TAATTAAAATTTGCGACAGTAACAAATTATTTTTTGAAAAATTTACTCTAGAAAAGGCAATCCCTGGCGTTATTAAAATTTGCGACAGTAAAAAATTATGTTTTGAATAATTTACTATAGAAGAGGCAATCCCTGGCGTATTTAAAATTTGCGACAGTAAAAAATTATTTTTTGAAAAATTTACTATTGAAAAGCAATACCTGGCGTATTTAAAATTTGCGACAGTAAAAAATTAATTTGTGAAAAATTTACTATAGAAAAGGCAATCCCTGACGTAATTAAAATTTTCGACAGTAAAAAATTATTTTTTGTAAAATTTACTGTTGAAAAGGCAATCGCTGGCGCAATTAAAATTTGCGACAGTAGAAAATTATTTTTTGACAAATTTACTATAGAAAAGGCAATCCCTGGCGTAATTAAGATTTGCGACAGTAAAAAATTATTTTTTGAATAATTTACTATAGAAAAGGCAATCCCTGGCGTATTTAAAATTTGCGACAGTATAAAATTATTTTTTTGAAAAATTTACTATAGAAAAGGCAATCCCTGGCATAATTAAAATTTTCGACAGTAAAAAATTATTTTTTGTAAAATTTGCTGTAGAAAAGGCAATCCCTGGCGCAATTACAATTTGCGACAGTAAAAAATTATTTTTTGAAAAATTTACTATAGAAAAGGCAATCCCCGGCGTAATTAAAATTTGCGACAGTAAAAAATTATTTTTTGAAAAATTTACTGTAGAAAAGGCAAACCCTGGCGTAATTAAAATTTGCGACAGTAAAAAATTATTTTTTGAAAAATTTACTATAGAAAAGGCAATCCATGGCGTATTTAAAATTTGCGACAGTATAAAATTAAATTTTGAAAAATTTACTATAGAAAGGGCAATCCCTGGCGCAATTAAAATTTGCGACAGTAAAAAAATTATTTTTTTGCAAAATTTACTATAGAAAAGGCAATCCCTGGCGCAATTAAAATTTGCGACAGTAAAAAATTATTTTTTGAATAATTTACTATAGAAAAGGCAATCCCTGGCGTATTTAAAATTTGCGACAGTAAAAAATTAATTTGTGAAAAATTTACTATAGAAAAGGCAATACCTGGCGTATTTAAAATTTGCGACAGTAAAAAATTATTTTTTGAATAATTTACTATAGAAAAGGCAATCCCTGGCCTATTTAAAATTTTCGAAAGTAAAAAATTATTTTTTATAAAATTTACTGTAGAAAAGGCAATCCCTGGCGCAATTGAAATTTGCGACACTAGAAAATTATTTTTTGAAAAATTTACTATAGAAAGGCAATCCCTGGCGTAATTAAGATTTGCGACAGTAAAAAATTATTTTTTGAATAATTTACTATAGAAAAGGCAATCCCTGGCGTATTTAAAATTTGCGACAGTATAAAATTATTTTTTGAAAGATTTACTATAGAAAAGGCAATCCCTGGCATAATTAAAATTTTCGACAGTAAAAAATTATTTTTGTAAAATTTACTGTAGAAAAGGCAATCCCTGGCGCAATTACAATTTGCGACAGTAAAAAATTATTTTTTGAAAATTTACTGTAGAAAAGGTAATCCCTGGCGTAGTTAAAATTTGCGACAGTAAAAAATTATATTTTGAAAAATTTACTGTAGAAAAGACAATCCCTGGCGTAATTAAAATTTGCGACAGTAAATAATATTTTTTGAAAAATTTACTATAGAAAAGGCAATCCCTGGCGTATTTAAAATTTGCGACAGTAAAAAATTATTTTTTGAAAAATTTACTATAGAAAAGGCAATCCCTGGCGTATTTAAAATTTGCGACAGTAAAAAAATTATTTTTTTGCAAAATTTACTATAGCAAAGGCAATCCCTGCCGCAATTAAAATTTGTGACAGTAAAAAATTATTTTTTGAATAATTTACTATAGAAAAGGCAATCCCTGGCGTATTTAAAATTTGCGACAGTAAAAAATTAATTTGTGAAAAATTTACTATAGAAAAGGCAATCCCTGGCATAATTAAATTTTCGACAGTAAAAAATTATTTTTTGTAAAATTTGCTGTAGAAAAGGCAATCCCTGGCGCAATTACAATTTGCGACAGTAAAAAATTATTTTTTGAAAAATTTACTATAGAAAAGGCAATCCCCGGCGTAATTAAAATTTGCGACAGTAAAAAATTATTTTTTGAAAAATTTACTATTGAAAAGCAATACATGGCGTATTTAAAATTTGCGACAGTAAAAAATTAATTTGTGAAAAATTTACTATAGAAAAGGCAATCCCTGACGTAATTAAAATTTTCGACAGTAAAAAATTATTTTTTGAAAAATTTACTGTAGAAAAGGCAATCGCTGGCGCAATTAAAATTTGCGACAGTAGAAAATTATTTTTTGAAAAATTTACTATAGAAAAGGCAATCCCTGGCGTAATTAAGATTTGCGACAGTAAAAAATTATTTTTTGAATAATTTACTATAGAAAAGGCAATCCCTGGCGTATTTAAAATTTGCGACAGTATAAAATTATTTTTTGAAAAATTTACTATAGAAAAGGCAATCCCTGGCATAATTAAAATTTTCGACAGTAAAAAATTATTTTTTGTAAAATTTGCTGTAGAAAAGGCAATCCCTGGCGCAATTACAATTTGCGACAGTAAAAAATTATTTTTTGAAAAATTTACTATAGAAAAGGCAATCCCCGGCGTAATTAAAATTTGCGACAGTAAAAAATTATTTTGTGAAAAATTTACTGTAGAAAAGGCAAACCCTGGCGTAATTAAAATTTGCGACAGTAAAAAATTATTTTTTGAAAAATTTACTATAGAAAAGGCAATCCATGGCGTATTTAAAATTTGCGACAGTATAAAATTAAATTTTGAAAAATTTACTATAGAAAGGGCAATCCCTGGCGCAATTAAAATTTGCGACAGTAAAAAATTATTTTTTTGCAAAATTTACTATAGAAAAGGCAATCCCTGGCGCAATTAAAATTTGCGACAGTAAAAAATTATTTTTTGAATAATTTACTATAGAAAAGGCAATCCCTGGCGTATTTAAAATTTGCGACAGTAAAAAATTAATTTGTGAAAAATTTCCTATAGAAAAGGCAATACCTGGCGTATTTAAAATTTGCGACAGTAAAAAATTATTTTTTGAATAATTTACTATAGAAAAGGCAATCCCTGGCGTATTTAAAATTTGCGACAGTAAAAAATTAATTTGTGAAAAATTTACTATAGAAAAGGCAATCCCTGGCGTAATTAAAATTTGCGACAGTAAAAAATTATTTTTTGAATAATTTACTATAGAAAAGGCAATCCCTGGCGTATTTAAAATTTGCGACAGTAAAAAATTATTTTTTGAAAAATTTACTATAGAAAAGGCAATCCCTGGCGTATTTAAAATTTGCGACAGTAAAAAATTATTTTTTTGCAAAATTTACTATAGAAAAGGCAATCCCTGCCGCAATTAAAATTTGTGACAGTAAAAATTATTTTTTGAATAATTTACTATAGAAAAGGCAATCCCTGGCGTATTTAAAATTTGCGACAGTAAAAAATTAATTTGTGAAAAATTTACTATAGAAAAGGCAATCCCTGGCATAATTAAAATTTTCGACAGTAAAAAATTATTTTTTGTAAAATTTGCTGTAGAAAAGGCAATCCCTGGCGCAATTACAATTTGCGACAGTAAAAAATTATTTTTTGAAAAATTTACTATAGAAAAGGCAATCCCTGGCGTATTTAAAATTTGCGACAGTAAAAAATTATTTTTTTGCAAAATTTACTATGGAAAAGGCAATCCCTGCCGCAATTAAAATTTGTGACAGTAAAAAATTATTTTTTGAATAATTTACTATAGAAAAGGCAATCCCTGGCGTATTTAAAATTTGCGACAGTAAAAAATTAATTTGTGAAAAATTTACTATAGAAAAGGCAATCCCTGGCATAATTAAAATTTTCGACAGTAAAAAATTATTTTTTGTAAAATTTGCTGTAGAAAAGGCAATCCCTGGCGCAATTACAATTTGCGACAGTAAAAAATTATTTTTTGAAAAATTTACTATAGAAAAGGCAATCCCCGGCGTAATTAAAATTTGCGACAGTAAAAAATTATTTTTTGAAAAATTTACTATTGAAAAGCAATACCTGGCGTATTTAAAATTTGCGACAGTAAAAAATTAATTTGTGAAAAATTTACTATAGAAAAGGCAATCCCTGACGTAATTAAAATTTTCGACAGTAAAAAATTATTTTTTTGTAAAATTTACTGTAGAAAAGGCAATCGCTGGCGCAATTAAAATTTGCGACAGTAGAAAATTATTTTTTGAAAAATTTACTATAGAAAAGGCAATCCCTGGCGTAATTAAGATTTGCGACAGTAAAAAATTATTTTTTGAATAATTTACTATAGAAAAGGCAATCCCTGGCGTATTTAAAATTTGCGACAGTATAAAATTATTTTTTGAAAAATTTACTATAGAAAAGGCAATCCCTGGCATAATTAAAATTTTCGACAGTAAAAAATTATTTTTTGTAAAATTTGCTGTAGAAAAGGCAATCCCTGGCGCAATTACAATTTGCGAGAGTAAAAAATTATTTTTTGAAAAATTTACTATAGAAAAGGCAATCCCCGGCGTAATTAAAATTTGCGACAGTAAAAAATTATTTTTTGAAAAATTTACTGTAGAAAAGGCAAACCCTGGCGTAATTAAAATTTGCGACAGTAAAAAATTATTTTTTGAAAAATTTACTATAGAAAAGGCAATCCATGGCGTATTTAAAATTTGCGACAGTATAAAATTAAATTTTGAAAAATTTACTATAGAAAGGGCAATCCCTGGCGCAATTAAAATTTGCGACAGTAAAAAATTATTTTTTTGCAAAATTTACTATAGAAAAGGCAATCCCTGGCGCAATTAAAATTTGCGACAGTAAAAAATTATTTTTTGAATAATTTACTATAGAAAAGGCAATCCCTGGCGTATTTAAAATTTGCGACAGTAAAAAATTAATTTGTGAAAAATTTACTATAGAAAAGGCAATACCTGGCGTATTTAAAATTTGCGACAGTAAAAAATTATTTTTTGAATAATTTACTATAGAAAAGGCAATCCCTGGCGTATTTAAAATTTGCGACAGTAAAAAATTAATTTGTGAAAAATTTACTATAGAAAAGGCAATCCCTGGCGTAATTAAAATTTGCGACAGTAAAAAATTATTTTTTGAATAATTTACTATAGAAAAGGCAATCCCTGGCGTAATTAAGATTTGCGACAGTAAAAAATTATTTTTTGAATAATTTACTATAGAAAAGGCAATCCCTGGCGTATTTAAAAATTGCGACAGTATAAAATTATTTTTTGAAAGATTTACTATAGAAAAGGCAATCCCTGGCATAATTAAAATTTTCGACAGTAAAAAATTATTTTTTGTAAAATTTACTGTAGAAAAGGCAATCCCTGGCGCAATTACAATTTGCGACAGTAAAAAATTATTTTTTGAAAAATTTACTGTAGAAAAGGCAATCCCTGGCGTAGTTAAAATTTGCGACAGTAAAAAATTATATTTTGAAAAATTTACTGTAGAAAAGACAATCCCTGGCGTAATTAAAATTTGCGACAGTAAATAATATTTTTTGAAAAATTTACTATAGAAAAGGCAATCCCTGGCGTATTTAAAATTTGCGACAGTAAAAAATTATTTTTTGAAAAATTTACTATAGAAAAGGCAATCCCTGGCGTATTTAAAATTTGCGACAGTAAAAAATTATTTTTTTGCAAAATTTACTATAGAAAAGGCAATCCCTGCCGCAATTAAAATTTGTGACAGTAAAAAATTATTTTTTGAATAATTTACTATAGAAAAGGCAATCCCTGGCGTATTTAAAATTTGCGACAGTAAAAAATTAATTTGTGAAAAATTTACTATAGAAAAGGCAATCCCTGACGTAATTAAAATTTTCGACAGTAAAAAATTATTTTTTGTAAAATTTACTGTAGAAAAGGCAATCGCTGGCGCAATTAAAATTTGCGACAGTAGAAAATTATTTTTTGAAAAATTTACTATAGAAAAGGCAATCCCTGGCGTAATTAAGATTTGCGACAGTAAAAAATTATTTTTTGAATAATTTACTATAGAAAAGGCAATCCCTGGCGTATTTAAAATTTGCGACAGTATAAAATTATTTTTTGAAAAATTTACTATAGAAAAGGCAATCCCTGGCATAATTAAAATTTTCGACAGTAAAAAATTATTTTTTGTAAAATTTGCTGTAGAAAAGGCAATCCCTGGCGCAATTACAATTTGCGACAGTAAAAAATTATTTTTTGAAAAATTTACTATAGAAAAGGCAATCCCCGGCGTAATTAAAATTTGCGACAGTAAAAAATTATTTTTTGAAAAATTTACTGTAGAAAAGGCAAACCCTGGCGTAATTAAAATTTGCGACAGTAAAAAATTATTTTTTGAAAAATTTACTATAGAAAAGGCAATCCATGGCGTATTTAAAATTTGCGACAGTATAAAATTAAATTTTGAAAAATTTACTATAGAAAGGGCAATCCCTGGCGCAATTAAAATTTGCGACAGTAAAAAATTATTTTTTTGCAAAATTTACTATAGAAAAGGCAATCCCTGGCGCAATTAAAATTTGCGACAGTAAAAAATTATTTTTTGAATAATTTACTATAGAAAAGGCAATCCCTGGCGTATTTAAAATTTGCGACAGTAAAAAATTAATTTGTGAAAAATTTACTATAGAAAAGGCAATACCTGGCGTATTTAAAATTTGCGACAGTAAAAAATTATTTTTTGAATAATTTACTATAGAAAAGGCAATCCCTGGCGTATTTAAAATTTGCGACAGTAAAAAATTAATTTGTGAAAAATTTACTATAGAAAAGGCAATCCCTGGCGTAATTAAAATTTGCGACAGTAAAAAATTATTTTTTGAATAATTTACTATAGAAAAGGCAATCCCTGGCGTATTTAAAATTTGCGACAGTAAAAAATTATTTTTTGGATAATTTACTATGGAAAAGGCAATCCCTGGCGTAATTAAAATTTTCGAAAGTGAAAAATTATTTTTTATAAAATTTACTGTAGAAAAGGCAATCCCTGGCGCAATTGAAATTTGCGACACTAGAAAATTATCTTTTGAAAAATTTACTATAGAAAGGCAATTCCTGGCGTAATTAAGATTTGCGACAGTAAAAAATTATTTTTTGAATAATTTACTATAGAAAAGGCAATCCCTGGCGTATTTAAAATTTGCGACAGTATAAAATTATTTTTTGAAAGATTTACTATAGAAAAGGCAATACCTGGCATAATTAAAATTTTCGACAGTAAAAAATTATTTTTTGTAAAATTTACTGTAGAAAAGGCAATCCCTGGCGCAATTACAATTTGCGACAGTAAAAAATTATTTTTTGAAAAATTTACTGTAGAAAAGGCAATCCCTGGCGTAGTTAAAATTTGCGACAGTAAAAAATTATATTTTGAAAAATTTACTGTAGAAAAGACAATCCCTGGCGTAATTAAAATTTGCGACAGTAAATAATATTTTTTGAAAAATTTACTATAGAAAAGGCAATCCCTGGCGTATTTAAAATTTGCGACAGTAAAAAATTATTTTTTGAAAAATTTACTATAGAAAAGGCAATCCCTGGCCTATTTAAAATTTGCGACAGTAAAAAATTATTTTTTTGCAAAATTTACTATAGAAAAGGCAATCCCTTCCGCAATTAAAATTTGTGACAGTAAAAAATTATTTTTTGAATAATTTACTATAGAAAAGGCAATCCCTGGCGTATTTAAAATTTGCGACAGTAAAAAATTAATTTGTGAAAAATTTACTATAGAAAAGGCAAACCCTGGCGTATTTAAAATTTTCGACAGTAAAAAATTATTTTTTGAATAATTTACTATAGAAAAGGCAATCCCTGGCGTATTTAAAATTTGCGACAGTAAAAAATTATTTTTTGAATAATTTACTAGAGAAAAGGCAATCCCTGGCATATTTAAAATTTGCGACAGTAAAAAATTATTTTTTGAAAAATTTACTATAGAAAAGGCAATCCCTGGCGTATTTAAAATTTGCGACAGTAAAAAATTATTTTTTGAATAATTTGCGATAGAAAAGGCAATCCTTGGCGTATTTAAAATTTGCGACAGTAAAAAATTATTTTTTGAAAAAATTACTATAGAAAAGGCAATCCCTGGCGTATTTAAAATTTGCGACAGTAAAAAATTATTTTTTGAAAAATTTACTGTAGAAAAGGCAATCCCTGGCGTAATTAAAATTTGCGACAGTAAAAAATTATTTTTTGAAATATTTACTATAGAAAAGGTAATCCCTGGCGTAATTAAAATTTTCGACAGTAAAAAATTATTTTTTGTAAAATTTACTGTAGAAAAGGCAATCCCTGGCGCAATTACAATTTGCGACAGTAAAAAATTATTTTTTGAAAAATTTACTGTAGAAAAGGCAATCCCTGGCGTAATTAAAATTTGCGACAGTAAAAAATTAATTTGTGAAAAATGTTCTATAGAAAAGGCAATCCCTGGCGTATTTAAAATTTTCGACAGTAAAAAATTATTTTTTGAATAATTTACTATAGAAAAGGCAATCCCTGGCGTATTTAAAATTTGCGACAGTAAAAAATTATTTTTTGAATAATTTACTAGAGAAAAGGCAATCCCTGGCGTATTTAAAATTTGCGACAGTAAAAAAATATTTTTTGAAAAATTTACTATAGAAAAGGCAATCCCTGGCGTATTTAAAATTTGCGACAGTAAATAATTATTTTTTGAATAATTTACGATAGAAAAGGCAATCCCTGGCGTATTTAAAATTTGCGACAGTAAAAAATTATTTTTTGAAAAATTTACTATAGAAAAGGCAATCCCTGGCGTATTTAAAATTTGCGACAGTAAAAAATTATTTTTTGAAAAATTTACTGTAGAAAAGGCAATCCCTGGCGTAATTAAAATTTGCGACAGTAAAAAATTATTTTTTGAAATATTTACTATAGAAAAGGCAATCCCTGGCGTAATTAAAATTTTCGACAGTAAAAAATTAGTTTTTGTAAAATTTACTGTAGAAAAGGCAATCCCTGGCGCAATTACAATTTGCGACAGTAAAAAATTATTTTTTGAAAAATTTACTGTAGAAAAGGCAATCCCTGGCGTAATTAAAATTTGAGACAGTAAAAAATTATTTTTTGAAAAATTTACTGTAGAAAAGGCAATCCCTGGCGTAATTAAAATTTGCGACAGTAAAAAATTATTTTTTGAAAAATTTACGATAGAAAAGGCAATCCCTGGCGTAATTAAAATTTGCGAGAGTAAAAAATTATTTCTTGAATAATTTACTATAGAAAAGGCAATCCCTGGCGTATTTAAAATTTGCGACAGTAAAAATTATTTTTTGAATAATTTACTATAGAAAAGACAATCCCTGGCGTATTTAAAATTTGCGACAGTAAAAAACTATTTTTTGAAAAATTTACTATAGAAAAGGCAATACCTGGCGTAGTTAAAATTTGCGACAGTAAAAAATTATTTTTTGAATAATTTACTATAGAAAAGGCAATCCCTGGCGTATTTAAAATTTGCGACAGTAGAAAATTAATTTGTGAAAAATTTACTACAGAAAAGGCAATCCCTGGCGTAATTAAAATTTGCGACAGTAAAAAATTATTTTTTGAATAATTTACTATAGAAAAGGCAATCCCTGGCGTATTTATAATTTGCGACAGTAAAAAATTATTTTTTGTAAAATTTACTGTAGAAAAGGCAATCCCTGGCGCAATTACAATTTGCGACAGTAAAAAATTAATTTGTGAAAAATTTACTATAGAAAAGGCAATCCCTGGCGTAATTAAAATTTGCGACAGTAAAAAATTATTTTTTGAATAATTTACTATAGAAAAGGCAATCCCTGGCGTAATTAAGATTTGCGACAGTAAAAAATTATTTTTTGAATAATTTACTATAGAAAAGGCAATCCCTGGCGTATTTAAAATTTGCGACAGTATAAAATTATTTTTTGAAAGATTTACTATAGAAAAGGCAATCCCTGGCATAATTAAAATTTTCGACAGTAAAAAATTATTTTTTGTAAAATTTACTGTAGAAAAGGCAATCCCTGGCGCAATTACAATTTGCGACAGTAAAAAATTATTTTTTGAAAAATTTACTGTAGAAAAGGCAATCCCTGGCGTAGTTAAAATTTGCGACAGTAAAAAATTATATTTTGAAAAATTTACTGTAGAAAAGACAATCCCTGGCGTAATTAAAATTTGCGACAGTAAATAATATTTTTTGAAAAATTTACTATAGAAAAGGCAATCCCTGGCGTATTTAAAATTTGCGACAGTAAAAAATTATTTTTTGAAAAATTTACTATAGAAAAGGCAATCCCTGGCGTATTTAAAATTTGCGACAGTAAAAAATTATTTTTTTGCAAAATTTACTATAGAAAAGGCAATCCCTGCCGCAATTAAAATTTGTGACAGTAAAAAATTATTTTTTGAATAATTTACTATAGAAAAGGCAATCCCTGGCGTATTTAAAATTTGCGACAGTAAAAAATTAATTTGTGAAAAATTTACTATAGAAAAGGCAATCCCTGACGTAATTAAAATTTTCGACAGTAAAAAATTATTTTTTGTAAAATTTACTGTAGAAAAGGCAATCGCTGGCGCAATTAAAATTTGCGACAGTAGAAAATTATTTTTTGAAAAATTTACTATAGAAAAGGCAATCCCTGGCGTAATTAAGATTTGCGACAGTAAAAAATTATTTTTTGAATAATTTACTATAGAAAAGGCAATCCCTGGCGTATTTAAAATTTGCGACAGTATAAAATTATTTTTTGAAAAATTTACTATAGAAAAGGCAATCCCTGGCATAATTAAAATTTTCGACAGTAAAAAATTATTTTTTGTAAAATTTGCTGTAGAAAAGGCAATCCCTGGCGCAATTACAATTTGCGACAGTAAAAAATTATTTTTTGAAAAATTTACTATAGAAAAGGCAATCCCCGGCGTAATTAAAATTTGCGACAGTAAAAAATTATTTTTTGAAAAATTTACTGTAGAAAAGGCAAACCCTGGCGTAATTAAAATTTGCGACAGTAAAAAATTATTTTTTGAAAAATTTACTATAGAAAAGGCAATCCATGGCGTATTTAAAATTTGCGACAGTATAAAATTAAATTTTGAAAAATTTACTATAGAAAGGGCAATCCCTGGCGCAATTAAAATTTGCGACAGTAAAAAATTATTTTTTTGCAAAATTTACTATAGAAAAGGCAATCCCTGGCGCAATTAAAATTTGCGACAGTAAAAAATTATTTTTTGAATAATTTACTATAGAAAAGGCAATCCCTGGCGTATTTAAAATTTGCGACAGTAAAAAATTAATTTGTGAAAAATTTACTATAGAAAAGGCAATACCTGGCGTATTTAAAATTTGCGACAGTAAAAAATTATTTTTTGAATAATTTACTATAGAAAAGGCAATCCCTGGCGTATTTAAAATTTGCGACAGTAAAAAATTAATTTGTGAAAAATTTACTATAGAAAAGGCAATCCCTGGCGTAATTAAAATTTGCGACAGTAAAAAATTATTTTTTGAATAATTTACTATAGAAAAGGCAATCCCTGGCGTATTTAAAATTTGCGACAGTAAAAAATTATTTTTTGAATAATTTACTATGGAAAAGGCAATCCCTGGCGTAATTAAAATTTTCGAAAGTGAAAAATTATTTTTTATAAAATTTACTGTAGAAAAGGCAATCCCTGGCGCAATTGAAATTTGCGACACTAGAAAATTATCTTTTGAAAAATTTACTATAGAAAGGCAATTCCTGGCGTAATTAAGATTTGCGACAGTAAAAAATTATTTTTTGAATAATTTACTATAGAAAAGGCAATCCCTGGCGTATTTAAAATTTGCGACAGTATAAAATTATTTTTTGAAAGATTTACTATAGAAAAGGCAATCCCTGGCATAATTAAAATTTTCGACAGTAAAAAATTATTTTTTGTAAAATTTACTGTAGAAAAGGCAATCCCTGGCGCAATTACAATTTGCGACAGTAAAAAATTATTTTTTGAAAAATTTACTGTAGAAAAGGCAATCCCTGGCGTAGTTAAAATTTGCGACAGTAAAAAATTATATTTTGAAAAATTTACTGTAGAAAAGACAATCCCTGGCGTAATTAAAATTTGCGACAGTAAATAATATTTTTTGAAAAATTTACTATAGAAAAGGCAATCCCTGGCGTATTTAAAATTTGCGACAGTAAAAAATTATTTTTTGAAAAATTTACTATAGAAAAGGCAATCCCTGGCCTATTTAAAATTTGCGACAGTAAAAAATTATTTTTTTGCAAAATTTACTATAGAAAAGGCAATCCCTTCCGCAATTAAAATTTGTGACAGTAAAAAATTATTTTTTGAATAATTTACTATAGAAAAGGCAATCCCTGGCGTATTTAAAATTTGCGACAGTAAAAAATTAATTTGTGAAAAATTTACTATAGAAAAGGCAATCCCTGGCGTATTTAAAATTTTCGACAGTAAAAAATTATTTTTTGAATAATTTACTATAGAAAAGGCAATCCCTGGCGTATTTAAAATTTGCGACAGTAAAAAATTATTTTTTGAATAATTTACTAGAGAAAAGGCAATCCCTGGCGTATTTAAAATTTGCGACAGTAAAAAATTATTTTTTGAAAAATTTACTATAGAAAAGGCAATCCCTGGCGTATTTAAAATTTGCGACAGTAAAAAATTATTTTTTGAATAATTTGCGATAGAAAAGGCAATCCTTGGCGTATTTAAAATTTGCGACAGTAAAAAATTATTTTTTGAAAAAATTACTATAGAAAAGGCAATCCCTGGCGTATTTAAAATTTGCGACAGTAAAAAATTATTTTTTGAAAAATTTACTGTAGAAAAGGCAATCCCTGGCGTAATTAAAATTTGCGACAGTAAAAAATTATTTTTTGAAATATTTACTATAGAAAAGGTAATCCCTGGCGTAATTAAAATTTTCGACAGTAAAAAATTATTTTTTGTAAAATTTACTGTAGAAAAGGCAATCCCTGGCGTAATTACAATTTGCGACAGTAAAAAATTATTTTTTGAAAAATTTACTGTAGAAAAGGCAATCCCTGGCGTAATTAAAATTTGCGACAGTAAAAAATTAATTTGTGAAAAATGTTCTATAGAAAAGGCAATCCCTGGCGTATTTAAAATTTTCGACAGTAAAAAATTATTTTTTGAATAATTTACTATAGAAAAGGCAATCCCTGGCGTATTTAAAATTTGCGACAGTAAAAAATTATTTTTTGAATAATTTACTAGAGAAAAGGCAATCCCTGGCGTATTTAAAATTTGCGACAGTAAAAAAATATTTTTTGAAAAATTTACTATAGAAAAGGCAATCCCTGGCGTATTTAAAATTTGCGACAGTAAATAATTATTTTTTGAATAATTTACGATAGAAAAGGCAATCCCTGGCGTATTTAAAATTTGCGACAGTAAAAAATAATTTTTTGAAAAATTTACTATAGAAAAGGCAATCCCTGGCGTATTTAAAATTTGCGACAGTAAAAAATTATTTTTTGAAAAATTTACTGTAGAAAAGGCAATCCCTGGCGTAATTAAAATTTGCGACAGTAAAAAATTATTTTTTGAAATATTTACTATAGAAAAGGCAATCCCTGGCGTAATTAAAATTTTCGACAGTAAAAAATTAGTTTTTGTAAAATTTACTGTAGAAAAGGCAATCCCTGGCGCAATTACAATTTGCGACAGTAAAAAATTATTTTTTGAAAAATTTACTGTAGAAAAGGCAATCCCTGGCGTAATTAAAATTTGAGACAGTAAAAAATTATTTTTTGAAAAATTTACTGTAGAAAAGGCAATCCCTGGCGTAATTAAAATTTGCGACAGTAAAAAATTATTTTTTGAAAAATTTACGATAGAAAAGGCAATCCCTGGCGTAATTAAAATTTGCGAGAGTAAAAAATTATTTCTTGAATAATTTACTATAGAAAAGGCAATCCCTGGCGTATTTAAAATTTGCGACAGTAAAAATTATTTTTTGAATAATTTACTATAGAAAAGACAATCCCTGGCGTATTTAAAATTTGCGACAGTAAAAAACTATTTTTTGAAAAATTTACTATAGAAAAGGCAATACCTGGCGTAGTTAAAATTTGCGACAGTAAAAAATTATTTTTTGAATAATTTACTATAGAAAAGGCAATCCCTGGCGTATTTAAAATTTGCGACAGTAGAAAATTAATTTGTGAAAAATTTCCTACAGAAAAGGCAATCCCTGGCGTAATTAAAATTTGCGACAGTAAAAAATTATTTTTTGAATAATTTACTATAGAAAAGGCAATCCCTGGCGTATTTATAATTTGCGACAGTAAAAAATTATTTTTTGAAAAATTTGCTATAGAAACGGCAATCCCTGGCGTATTTAAAATTTGCGACAGTAAAAAATTATTTTTTGAATAATTTACTATAGAAAAGGCAGTCCCTGGCGTATTTAAAATTTGCGACAGTAAAAAATTATTTTTTGAAAAATTTACTATAGAAAAGGCAATCCCTGGCGTATTTAAAATTTGCGACAGTAAAAAATTATTTTTTGAAAAATTTACTATAGAAAAGGCAATCCCTGGCGTATTTAAAATTTGCGAGAGTAAAAAATTATTTTTTGAAATATTTACTATAGAAAAGGCAATCCCTGGTGTATTTAAAATTTGCGACAGTAAAAAATTATTTTTTGTAAAATTTACTGTAGAAAAGGCAATCGCTGGCGAAATTACAATTTGCGACAGTAAAAAATTAATTTTTGAAAAATTTACTATAGAAAAGGCAATCCCTGTCGTAATTAAAATTTGCGACAGTAAAAAATAATTTGTTGCAAAATTTACTATAGAAAAGGCAATCCCTGGAGTATTTAAAATTTGCGACAGTAAAAAATAATTTTTTGAAAAATTTACTGTAGAAAAGGCAACCCATGGCGTAGTTAAAATTTGCGACATTAAAAATTTTTTTTTTGAAAACTTTACTATAGAAAAGGCAATCCCTGGCGTAATTAAAATTTTCGACAGTAAAAAATTATTTTTTGTAAAATTTACTGTAGAAAAGGCAATCCCTGGCGCAATTACAATTTGCGACAGTAAAAAATTATTTTTTGAAAAATTTACTGTAGAAAAGGCAATCCCTGGCGTAATTAAAATTTGCGACAGTAAAAAATTAATTTGTGAAAAATTTTCTATAGAAAAGGCAATCCCTGGCGTATTTAAAATTTTCGACAGTAAAAAATTATTTTTTGAATAATTTACTATAGAAAAGGCAATCCCTGGCGTATTTAAAATTTGCGACAGTAAAAAATTATTTTTTGAATAATTTACTAGAGAAAAGGCAATCCCTGGCGTATTTAAAATTTGCGAGAGTAAAAAAATATTTTTTGAAAAATTTACTATAGAAAAGGCAATCCCTGGCGTATTTAAAATTTGCGAAAGTAAATAATTATTTTTTGAATAATTTACGATAGAAAAGGCAATCCCTGGCGTATTTAAAATTTGCGACAGTAAAAAATTATTTTTTGAAAAATTTACTATAGAAAAGGCAATCCCTGGCGTATTTAAAATTTGCGACAGTAAAAAATTATTTTTTGAAAAATTTACTGTAGAAAAGGCAATCCCTGGCGTAATTAAAATTTGCGACAGTAAGAAATTATTTTTTGAAATATTTACTATAGAAAAGGCAATCCCTGGCGTAATTAAAATTTTCGACAGTAAAAAATTATTTTTTGTAAAATTTACTGTAGAAAAGGCAATCCCTGGCGCAATTACAATTTGCGACAGTAAAAAATTATTTTTTGAAAAATTTACTGTAGAAAAGGCAATCCCTGGCGTAATTAAAATTTGCGACAGTAAAAAATTATTTTTTGAAAAATTTACTGTAGAAAAGGCAATCTTTGGCGTAATTAAAATTTGCGACAGTAAAAAATTATTTTTTGAAAAATTTACGATAGAAAAGGCAATCCCTGGCGTAATTAAAATTTGCGACAGTAAAAAATTATTTCTTGAATAATTTACTATAGAAAAGGCAATCCCTGGCGTATTTAAAATTTGCGACAGTAAAAATTATTTTTTGAATAATTTACTATAGAAAAGACAATCCCTGGCGTATTTAAAATTTGCGACAGTAAAAAACTATTTTTTGAAAAATTTACTATAGAAAAGGCAATCCCTGGCGTAATTAAAATTTGCGACAGTAAAAAATTATTTTTTGAATAATTTACTATAGAAAAGGCAATCCCTGGCGTATTTAAAATTTGCGACAGTAGAAAATTAATTTGTGAAAAATTTACTATAGAAAAGGCAATCCCTGGCGTAATTAAAATTTGCGACAGTAAAAAATTATTGTTTGAATAATTTACTATAGAAAAGGCAATCCCTGGCGTATTTATAATTTGCGACAGTAAAAAATTATTTTTTGAAAAATTTGCTATAGAAACGGCAATCCCTGGCGTATTTAAAATTTGCGACAGTAAAAAATTATTTTTTGAATAATTTACTATAGAAAAGGCAATCCCTGGCGTATTTAAAATTTGCGACAGTAAAAAATTATTTTTTGAAAAATTTACTATAGAAAAGGCAATCCCTGGCGTTTTTAAAATTTGCGACAGTAAAAAATTATTTTTTGAAAAATTTACTATAGAAAAGGCAATCCCTGGCGTATTTAAAATTTGCGACAGTAAAAAATTATTTTTTGAAATATTTACTATAGAAAAGGCAATCCCTGGTGTATTTAAAATTTGCGACAGTAAAAAATTATTTTTTGTAAAATTTACTGTAGAAAAGGCAATCGCTGGCGAAATTACATTTTGCGACAGTAAAAAATTAATTTTTGAAAAATTTACTATAGAAAAGGCAATCCCTGGCGTAATTAAAATTTGCGACAGTAAAAAATAATTTGTTGCAAAATTTACTATAGAAAAGGCAATCCCTGGAGTATTTAAAATTTGCGACAGTAAAAAATAATTTTTTGAAAAATTTACTGTAGAAAAGGCAATACATGGCGTAGTTAAAATTTGCGACAGTAAAAATTTTTTTTTTGAAAACTTTACTATAGAAAAGGCAATCCCTGGCGTAATTAAAATTTGCGACAGTAAAAAATAATTTTTTGAATAATTTACAATAGAAAAGGCAATCCCTGGCGTATTGAAAATTTGCGACAGTAAAAAATTAATTTGTGAAAAATTTACTATAGAAAAGGCAGTCCCTGGCGTAATTAAAATTTGCGACAGTAAAAAATTATTTTTTGTAAAATTTACTGTAGAAAAGGCAATCCCTGGCGCAATTACAATTTGCGACAGTAAAAAAGTATTTTTTGAAAAATTTACTGTATAAAAGGCAATCCCTGGCGTAATTTTAATTTGCGACAGTAAAAAATTAAATTTTGAAAAATTTACTAAAGAAAAGGCAATCCCTGGCGTATTTAAAATTTGCGACAGTAAAAAATTATTTTTTGAATAATTTACTATAGAAAAGGCAATCCCTGGCGTATTTAAAATTTGCGACAGTAAAAAATTAATTTGTGAAAAATTTACTATAGAAAAGGCAATCCCTGGAGTAATTAAAATTTGCGACAGAAAAAAATAATTTTTTGAAAATTTACTATAGAAAAGGCAATAACTGGCGGATTTAAAATTTGCGACAGTATAAAATTAAATTTTGAAAAATTTACTATAGAAAAGGCAATCCCTAGCGCAATTAAAATTTGCGACAGTAAAAAATTATTTTTTGAAAAATTTACTGTAGAAAAGGCAATCCCTGGCGTAATCAAAATTTGCGACAGTAACAAATTATTTTTTGAAAAATTTACTATAGAAAAGGCAATCCCTGGCGTTATTAAAATTTGCGACAGTAAAAAATTATGTTCTGAATAATTTACTATAGAAAAGGCAATCCCTGGCGTATTTAAAATTTGCGACACTAAAAAATTATTTTTTGAAAAATTTACTACAGAAAAGCAATCCCTGGCGTATTTAAAATTTGCGACAGTAAAAAATTAATTTGTGAAAAATTTATTATAGCAAAGGCAATCCCTGGCGTAATTAAAATTTGCGACAGTAAAAAATTATTTTTTGAATAATTTACTATAGAAAAGGCAATCCCTGGCGTATTTAAAATTTGCGACAGTAAAAAATTAATTTGTGTAAAATTTACTATAGAAAAGGCAATCCCTGGCGTAATTAAAATTTGCGACAGTAGAAAATTATTTTTTGAATAATTTACTATATAAAAGGCAATCCCTGGCGTATTTATAATTTGCGACAGTAAAAAATTATTTTTTGAAAAATTTACTATAGAAACGGCAATCCCTGGCGTATTTAAAATTAGCGACAATAAAAAATTATTTTTTGAATAATTTACTATATAAAAGGCAAACCCTGGCGTATTTAAAATTTGCGACAGTAAAAAATTATTTTTTGAAAAATTTACTATAGAAAAGGCAATCCCTGGCGTATTTAAAATTTGCGACAGTAAAAAATTATTGTTTGAAAAATTTACTATAGAAAAGGCAATCCCTGGCGTATTTAAAATTTGCGACAGTAAAATTTTTTTTTTTTTGAAATATTTACTATAGAAAATGCAATCCCTGGTGTATTTAAAATTTGCGACAGTAAAAAATTATTTTTTGTAAAATTTACTGTAGAAAAGGCAATCGCTTGCGAAATTACAATTTGCGACAGTAAAAAATTAATTTTTGAAAAATTTACTATAGAAAAGGCAATCCCTTGCTTAATTAAAATTTGTGAAAGTAAAAAATAATTTTTTGCAAAATTTACTGTATAAAAGGCAATCCCTGGAGTATTTAAAATTTGCGACAGTAAAAAATTATTTTTTGAAAAATTTACTGTAGAAATGGCAATCCATGGCGTAGTTAAAATTTGCGACAGTATAAAATTATTTTTTGAAAAATTTACTATAGAAAAGGCAATCCCTGGCGTAATTAAAATTTGCGACAGTAAAAAATTATTTTTTGAATAATTTACAATAGAAAAGGCAATCCCTGGCGTATTTAAAATTTGCGACAAGAAAAAATTATTTTTTGAATAATTTACTATATAAAAGGCAAACCCTGGCGTATTTAAAATTTGCGAGAGTAAAAAATAATTTTTTGAAAAATTTACTATAGAAAAGGCAATCCCTGGCGTATTTAAAATTTGCGACAGTAAAAAATTATTGTTTGAAAAATTTACTATAGAAAAGGCAAGCCCTGGCGCAGTTACAATTTTCGACAGTAAAAAATTAATTTTTGAAAAATTTACTATAGAAAAGGCAATCCCTGTCGCAATTAAAATTTGCGACAGTCTAAAATTATTTTTTGAAAAATTTACTGTAGAAAAGGCAATCCGTGGCGGATTTAAAATTTGCGACAGTATAAAATTAAATTTTGAAAAATTTAATATAGAAAAAGCAATCCCTGGCGCAATTAAAATTTGCGACAGTAACAAATTAATTTGTGAAAAATTTACTGTAGAAAAGCCAATCCCTGGGCAATTAAAATTTGCGACAGTAAAAAATTAATTTTGTGAAAAATTTACTGTAGAAAAGGCAATCCCTGGCGGATTTAAAATTTGTGACAGTATAAAATAATTTTTTGAAAAATTAACTATAGAAAAGGCAATCCCTGGCGTATTTAAAATTTGCGACAGTATAAAATTATTTTTTGAAAAATTTACTGTAGAAAAAGCAATCCCTGGCGTATTTAAAATTTGCGACAATAAAAAATTATTTTTTGAATAATTTACTATAGAAAAGGCAATCCCTGGCGTATTTAAAATTTGCGACAGTAAAAAATTAATTTGTGAAAAATTTACTATTGAAAAGGCAATCCCTGGCGTATTTAAAATTTGCGACAGTAAAAAATTATTTTTTGAATTATTTGCTGTAGAAAAGGCAATCCCTGGCGTATTTAAAATTTGCGACAGTATGAAATTAAATTTTGAAAAATTTACTATAGAAAAGGCAATCCCTGGCGCAATTAAAGTTTGCGACAGTAAAAAATTATTTTTTTGCTAAATTTACTATAGAAAAGGCAATCCCTGGCGTATTTAAAATTTGCGACAGTAAAAAATTAATTTGTGTAAAATTTACTGTATAAAAGGCAATCCCTGGCGTAATTATAATTTGCGACAGTAAAAAATTAAATTTTGAAAAATTTACTAAAGAAAAGGCAATCCCTGGCGTATTTAAAATTTGCGACAGTAAAAAATTATTTTTTGAATAATTTACTATAGAAAAGGCAATCCCTGGCGTATTTAAAATTTGCGACAGTAAAAAATTAATTTGTGAAAAATTTACTATAGAAAAGGCAATCCCTGGAGTAATTAAAATTTGCGACAGAAAAAAATAATTTTTTGAAAATTTACTATAGAAATGGCAATAACTGGCGGATTTAAAATTTGCGACAGTATAAAATTAAATTTTGAAAAATTTACTATAGAAAAGGCAATCCCTGGCGCAATTAAAATTTGCGACAGTAAAAAATTATTTTTTGAAAAATTTACTGTAGAAAAGGCAATCCCTGGCGTAATCAAAATTTGCGACAGTAACAAATTATTTTTTGAAAAATTTACTATAGAAAAGGCAATCCCTGGCGTTATTAAAATTTGCGACAGTAAAAAGTTATGTTCTGAATAATTTACTATAGAAAAGGCAATCCCTGCCGTATTTAAAATTTGCGACACTAAAAAATTATTTTTTGAAAAATTTACTACAGAAAAGCAATCCCTGGCGTATTTAAAATTTGCGACAGTAAAAAATTAATTTGTGAAAAATTTATTATAGCAAAGGCAATCCCTGGCGTAATTAAAATTTGCGACAGTAAAAAATTATTTTTTGAATAATTTACTATAGAAAAGGCAATCCCTGGCGTATTTAAAATTTGTGACAGAAAAAAATTAATTTGTGTAAAATTTACTATAGAAAAGGCAATCCCTGGCGTAATTAAAATTTGCGACAGTAGAAAATTATTTTTTGAATAATTTACTATATAAAAGGCAATCCCTGGCGTATTTATAATTTGCGACAGTAAAAAATTATTTTTTGAAAAATTTACTATAGAAACGGCAATCCCTGGCGTATTTAAAATTAGCGACAATAAAAAATTATTTTTTGAATAATTTACTATATAAAAGGCAAACCCTGGCGTATTTAAAATTTGCGACAGTAAAAAATTATTTTTTGAAAAATTTACTATAGAAAAGGCAATCCCTGGCGTATTTAAAATTTGCGACAGTAAAAAATTATTGTTTGAAAAATTTACTATAGAAAAGGCAATCCCTGGCGTATTTAAAATTTGCGACAGTAAAATTTTTTTTTTTTTTGAAATATTTACTATAGAAAATGCAATCCCTGGTGTATTTAAAATTTGCGACAGTAAACAATTATTTTTTGTAAAATTTACTGTAGAAAAGGCAATCGCTGGCGAAATTACAATTTGCGACAGTAAAAAATTAATTTTTGAAAAATTTACTATAGAAAAGGCAATCCCTTGCTTAATTAAAATTTGTGAAAGTAAAAAATAATTTTTTGCAAAATTTACTGTATAAAAGGCAATCCCTGGAGTATTTAAAATTTGCGACAGTAAAAAATTATTTTTTGAAAAATTTACTGTAGAAATGGCAATCCATGGCGTAGTTAAAATTTGCGACAGTATAAAATTATTTTTTGAAAAATTTACTATAGAAAAGGCAATCCCTGGCGTAATTAAAATTTGCGACAGTAAAAAATTATTTTTTGAATAATTTACAATAGAAAAGGCAATCCCTGGCGTATTTAAAATTTGCGACAAGAAAAAATTATTTTTTGAATAATTTACTATATAAAAGGCAAACCCTGGCGTATTTAAAATTTGCGAGAGTAAAAAATTATTTTTTGAAAAATTTACTATAGAAAAGGCAATCCCTGGCGTATTTAAAATTTGCGACAGTAAAAAATTATTGTTTGAAAAATTTACTATAGAAAAGGCAATCCCTGGCGCAATTACAATTTTCGACAGTAAAAAATTAATTTTTGAAAAATTTACTATAGAAAAGGCAATCCCTGTCGCAATTAAAATTTGCGACAGTCTAAAATTATTTTTTGAAAAATTTACTGTAGAAAAGGCAATCCGTGGCGGATTTAAAATTTGCGACAGTATAAAATTAAATTTTGAAAAATTTAATATAGAAAAAGCAATCCCTGGCGCAATTAAAATTTGCGACAGTAACAAATTAATTTGTGAAAAATTTACTGTAGAAAAGCCAATCCCTGGGGCAATTAAAATTTGCGACAGTAAAAAATTAATTTTGTGAAAAATTTACTGTAGAAAAGGCAATCCCTGGCGGATTTAAAATTTGTGACAGTATAAAATAATTTTTTGAAAAATTAACTATAGAAAAGGCAATCCCTGGCGTATTTAAAATTTGCGACAGTATAAAATTATTTTTTGAAAAATTTACTGTAGAAAAAGCAATCCCTGGCGTATTTAAAATTTGCGACAGTAAAAAATTATTTTTTGAATAATTTACTATAGAAAAGGCAATCCCTGGCGTATTTAAAATTTGCGACAGTAAAAAATTAATTTGTGAAAAATTTACTATTGAAAAGGCAATCCCTGGCGTATTTAAAATTTGCGACAGTAAAAAATTATTTTTTGAATTATTTGCTGTAGAAAAGGCAATCCCTGGCGTATTTAAAATTTGCGACAGTATGAAATTAAATTTTGAAAAATTTACTATAGAAAAGGCAATCCCTGGCGCAATTAAAGTTTGCGACAGTAAAAAATTATTTTTTTGCTAAATTTACTATAGAAAAGGCAATCCCTGGCGTATTTAAAATTTGCGACAGTAAAAAATTAATTTGTGTAAAATTTACTGTATAAAAGGCAATCCCTGGCGTAATTATAATTTGCGACAGTAAAAAATTAAATTTTGAAAAATTTACTAAAGAAAAGGCAATCCCTGGCGTATTTAAAATTTGCGACAGTAAAAAATTATTTTTTGAATAATTTACAATAGAAAAGGCAATCCCTGGCGTATTTAAAATTTGCGACAGTAAAAAATTAATTTGTGAAAAATTTACTATAGAAAAGGCAATCCCTGGAGTAATTAAAATTTGCGACAGAAAAAAATAATTTTTTGAAAATTTACTATAGAAAAGGCAATAACTGGCGGATTTAAAATTTGCGACAGTATAAAATTAAATTTTGAAAAATTTACTATAGAAAAGGCAATCCCTGGCGCAATTAAAATTTGCGACAGTAAAAAATTATTTTTTGAAAAATTTACTGTAGAAAAGGCAATCCCTGGCGTAATCAAAATTTGCGACAGTAACAAATTATTTTTTGAAAAATTTACTATAGAAAAGGCAATCCCTGGCGTTATTAAAATTTGCGACAGTAAAAAGTTATGTTCTGAATAATTTACTATAGAAAAGGCAATCCCTGGCGTATTTAAAATTTGCGACACTAAAAAATTATTTTTTGAAAAATTTACTACAGAAAAGCAATCCCTGGCGTATTTAAAATTTGCGACAGTAAAAAATTAATTTGTGAAAAATTTATTATAGCAAAGGCAATCCCTGGCGTAATTAAAATTTGCGACAGTAAAAAATTATTTTTTGAATAATTTACTATAGAAAAGGCAATCCCTGGCGTATTTAAAATTTGTGACAGTAAAAAATTAATTTGTGTAAAATTTACTATAGAAAAGGCAATCCCTGGCGTAATTAAAATTTGCGACAGTAGAAAATTATTTTTTGAATAATTTACTATATAAAAGGCAATCCCTGGCGTATTTATAATTTGCGACAGTAAAAAATTATTTTTTGAAAAATTTACTATAGAAACGGCAATCCCTGGCGTATTTAAAATTAGCGACAATAAAAAATTATTTTTTGAATAATTTACTATATAAAAGGCAAACCCTGGCGTATTTAAAATTTGCGACAGTAAAAAATTATTTTTTGAAAAATTTACTATAGAAAAGGCAATCCCTGGCGTATTTAAAATTTGCGACAGTAAAAAATTATTGTTTGAAAAATTTACTATAGAAAAGGCAATCCCTGGCGTATTTAAAATTTGCGACAGTAAAATTTTTTTTTTTTTGAAATATTTACTATAGAAAATGCAATCCCTGGTGTATTTAAAATTTGCGACAGTAAAAAATTATTTTTTGTAAAATTTACTGTAGAAAAGGCAATCGCTGGCGAAATTACAATTTGCGACAGTAAAAAATTAATTTTTGAAAAATTTACTATAGAAAAGGCAATCCCTGGCTTAATTAAAATTTGTGAAAGTAAAAAATAATTTTTTGCAAAATTTACTATATAAAAGGCAATCCCTGGAGTATTTAAAATTTGCGACAGTAAAAAATTATTTTTTGAAAAATTTACTGTAGAAATGGCAATCCATGGCGTAGTTAAAATTTGCGACAGTATAAAATTATTTTTTGAAAAATTTACTATAGAAAAGGCAATCCCTGGCGTAATTAAAATTTGCGACAGTAAAAAATTATTTTTTGAATAATTTACAATAGAAAAGGCAATCCCTGGCGTATTTAAAATTTGCGACAATAAAAAATTATTTTTTGAATAATTTACTATATAAAAGGCAAACCCTGGCGTATTTAAAATTTGCGAGAGTAAAAAATTATTTTTTGAAAAATTTACTATAGAAAAGGCAATCCCTGGCGTATTTAAAATTTGCGACAGTAAAAAATTATTGTTTGAAAAATTTACTATAGAAAAGGCAATCCCTGGCGCAATTACAATTTTCGACAGTAAAAAATTAATTTTTGAAAAATTTACTATAGAAAGGCAATCCCTGTCGCAATTAAAATTTGCGACAGTCTAAAATAATTTTTTGAAAAATTTACTGTAGAAAAGGCAATCCGTGGCGGATTTAAAATTTGCGACAGTATAAAATTAAATTTTGAAAAATTTAATATAGAAAAAGCAATCCCTGGCGCAATTAAAATTTGCGACAGTAACAAATTAATTTGTGAAAAATTTACTGTAGAAAAGCCAATCCCTGGCGCAATTAAAATTTGCGACAGTAAAAAATTAATTTTGTGAAAAATTTACTGTAGAAAAGGCAATCCCTGGCGGATTTAAACTTTGTGACAGTATAAAATAATTTTTTGAAAAATTAACTATAGAAAAGGCAATCCCTGGCGTATTTAAAATTTGCGACAGTATAAAATTATTTTTTGAAAAATTTACTGTAGAAAAAGCAATCCCTGGCGTATTTAAAATTTGCGACAGTAAAAAATTATTTTTTGAATAATTTACTATAGAAAAGGCAATCCCTGGCGTATTTAAAATTTGCGACAGTAAAAAATTAATTTGTGAAAAATTTACTATTGAAAAGGCAATCCCTGGCGTATTTAAAATTTGCGACAGTAAAAAATTATTTTTTGAATTATTTGCTGTAGAAAAGGCAATCCCTGGCGTATTTAAAATTTGCGACAGTATGAAATTAAATTTTGAAAAATTTACTATAGAAAAGGCAATCCCTGGCGCAATTAAAGTTTGCGACAGTAAAATATTATTTTTTTGCTAAATTTACTATAGAAAAGGCAATCCCTGGCGCAATTAAAATTTGCGACAGTAAAAAATTATTTTTTGTAAAATTTACTGTAGAAAAGGCAATCCCTGGCGTATTTAAAATTTGCGACAGTATAAAATTAAATTTTGAAAAATTTACTATAGAAAAGGCAATCCCTGGCACAATTAAAATTTGCGCCAGTATAAAATTATTTTTTGAAAAATTTACTGCAGAAAAGGCAATCCCTGGCGTAATTAAAATTTGCGACAGTAAAAAATTATTTTTTGAAAAATTTACTATAGAAAAGGCAATCCCTGGCGTAATTAAAATTTGCGACAGTAAAAAATTATTTTTTGAAAAATTTACTATAGAAAAGGCAATCCCTGGCGTATTTAAAATTTGCGACAGTATAAAATTAAATTTTGAAAAATTTACTATAGAAAAGGCAATCCCTGGCGCAATTAAAATTTGCGACAGTAAAAAATTATTTTTTTGCAAAATTTACTATAGAAAAGGCAATCTCTGGCGCAATTAAAATTTGGGACAGTAAAAAATAATTTTTTGAATAATTTACTATAGAAAAGGCAATCCCTGGCGTATTTAAAATTTGCGACAGTAAAAAATTAATTTGTGAAAAATTTACTAGAGAAAAGGCAATTCCTGGCGTATTTAAAATTTTCGACAGTAAAAAATTATTTTTTGAATAATTTACTATAGAAAAGGCAATCCCTGGCGTATTTAAAATTTGCGACAGTAAAAAATTAATTTGTGAAAAATTTACTATAGAAAAGGCAATCCCTGGCGTAATTAAAATTTGCGACAGTAAAACATTATTTTTTGAAAAATTTACTGTAGAAAAGGCAATCCCTGGCGTACTTAAAATTTGTGACAGTAAAAAATTATTTTTTGTAAAATTTACTGTAGAAAAGGCAATCCCTAGCGCAATTACAATTTGCGACAGTAAAAAATTATTTTTTGAAAAATTTACTATAGAAAAGGCAATCCCTGGCGTAACTAAAATTTGCGACAGTAAAAATTTATTTTTTGAAAAATTTACTATAGAAAAGGCAATCCCTGGCGTAATTAAAATTTGCGACAGTAAAAATTTTTTTTTTGAATAATTTACTATGGAAAAGGCAATCCCTGGCGTATTTAAAATTTGCGACAGTAAAAAATTACTTTTTGAAAAATTTACTGTAGAAAAGGCAATCCCTGGCGTAATTAAAATTTGCGATAGTAAAAAATTATTTTTTGAATAATTTACTATAGAAAAGGCAATCCCTGGCGTAATTAAAATTTTCGACAGTAAAAAATTATTTTTTGTAAAATTTACTGTAGAAAAGGCAATGCCTGGCGCAATTACAATTTGCGACAGTAAAAAATTATTTTTTGAAAAATTTACTGTAGAAAAGGCAATCCCTGGCGTAATTAAAATTTGCGACAGTAAAAAATAATTTTTTGAAAAATTTACTATAGAAAAGGCAATCCCTGGCGCAATTAAAATTTGCGACAGTAAAAAATTATTTTTTGAAAAAATTACTGTAGAAAAGGCAATCCCTGGCGTATTTAAAATTTGCGACAGTAAAAAATAATTTTTTGAAAAATTTACTATAGAAAAGGCAATCCCTGGCGTAGTTAAAATTTGCGACAGTAAAAAATTATTTTTTGAATAATTTACTGTAGAAAAGGCAATCCCTGGCGCAATTAAAATTTGCAACAGTAGAAAATTATTTTTTGAAAAAGTTACTATAGAAAAGGCAATCCCTGACGTAATTAAAATTTGCGACAGTAAAAAATTATTTTTTCAATAATTTACTATAGAAAAGGCAAATCCTGGCGTATTTAAAATTTGCGACAATATAAAATTATTTTTTGAAAAATTTACAATAGAAAAGGCAATTCCTGGCGTAATTAAAATTTGCGACAGTAAAAAATTATTTTTTGTAAAATTTACTGTAGAAAAGGCAATCCCTGGTGCAATTACAATTTGCGACAGTAAAAAATTATTTTTTGAAAAATTTACTGTAGAAAAGGCAATCCATGGCGTAATTAAAATTTGCGACAGTAAAAAATTATTTTTTGAAAAATTTACTGTAGAAAAGGCAATCCCTGGGGTAATTAAAATTTGCGACAGTAAAAAATTATTTTTTGAAAAAATTACTATAGAAAAGGCAATTTTTGGCGTATTTAAAATTTGCGACAGTATAAAATTAAATTTTGAAAAATTTACTATTGAAAAGGCAATCCCTGGCCCAATTAAAATTTGCGACAGTAAAAAAATTTTTTTTTTGCTAAATTTACTATAGAAAAGGCAATCCCTGGCGCAATTAAAATTTGCGACAGTAAAAAATTATTTTTTGTAAAATTTACTGTAGAAAAGCCAATCCCTGGCGCAATTAAAATTTGCGACAGTATAAAATTATTTTTTGAAATTTTACTGTAGAAAAGGCAATCCCTGGCGTAATTAAAATTTGCGACAGTAAAAATTTATTTTTTGAAAAATTTACTGTAGAAAAGGCAATTTCTGGCGTAATTAAAAATTGTGACAGTAAAAAATTATTTTTTGAAAAATTTACTATAGAAAAGGCAGTCCCTGGCGTAATTAAAATTTGCGACAGTAAAAAATTATTTTTTGAAAAATTTACTGTAGAAAAGGCAATACCTGGCGGATTTAAAATTTGCGACAGTATAAAATTATTTTTGAAAAATTTACTATAGAAAAGGCAAACCCTGGCGTATTTAAAATTTGCGACAGTAAAAAATTATTTTTTGAAAAATTTACTATAGAAAAGGCAATCCGTGGCGCATTTAAAATTTGCGACAGTATAAAATTATTTTTTGAAAAATTTCCTGTAGAAAAGGCAATCCCTGGCGTAATTAAAATTTGCGACAGTAAAAAATTATTTTTTGAAAATTTACTGTAGAAAAGGCAATCCCTGTCGTAATTAAAATTTGCGACAGTAAAAAATTATTTTTTGAATAATTTACTATAGAAAAGGCAATCCCTGGCGTATTTAAAATTTGCGACAGTAAAAAATTAATTTGTGAAAAATTTACTAGAGAAAAGGCAATTCCTGGCGTATTTAAAATTTTCGACAGTAAAAAATTATTTTTTGAATAATTTACTATAGAAAAGGCAATCCCTGGCGTATTTAAAATTTGCGACAGTAAAAAATTAATTTGTGAAAAATTTACTATAGAAAAGGCAATCCCTGGCGTAATTAAAATTTGCGACAGTAAAACATTATTTTTTGAAAAATTTACTGTAGAAAAGACAATCCCTGGCGTACTTAAAATTTGTGACAGTAAAAAATTATTTTTTGTAAAATTTACTGTAGAAAAGGCAATCCCTAGCGCAATTACAATTTGCGACAGTAAAAAATTATTTTTTGAAAAATTTACTATAGAAAAGGCAATCCCTGGCGTAATTAAAATTTGCGACAGTAAAAATTTATTTTTTGAAAAATTTACTATAGAAAAGGCAATCCCTGGCGTAATTAAAATTTGCGACAGTAAAAAATTTTTTTTTGAATAATTTACTATGGAAAAGGCAATCCCTGGCGTATTTAAAATTTGCGACAGTAAAAAATTATTTTTTGAAAAATTTACTGTAGAAAAGGCAATCCCTGGCGTAATTAAAATTTGCGATAGTAAAAAATTATTTTTTGAATAATTTACTATAGAAAAGGCAATCCCTGGCGTAATTAAAATTTTCGACAGTAAAAAATTATTTTTTGTAAAATTTACTGTAGAAAAGGCAATGCCTGGCGCAATTACAATTTGCGACAGTAAAAAATTATTTTTTGAAAAATTTACTGTAGAAAAGGCAATCCCTGGCGTAATTAAAATTTGCGACAGTAAAAAATAATTTTTTGAAAAATTTACTATAGAAAAGGCAATCCCTGGCGCAATTAAAATTTGCGACAGTAAAAAATTATTTTTTGAAAAAATTACTGTAGAAAAGGCAATCCCTGGCGTATTTAAGATTTGCGACAGTAAAAAATAATTTTTTGAAAAATTTACTATAGAAAAGGCAATCCCTGGCGTAGTTAAAATTTGCGACAGTAAAAAATTATTTTTTGAATAATTTACTGTAGAAAAGGCAAACCCTGGCGCAATTAAAATTTGCAACAGTAGAAAATTATTTTTTGAAAAAGTTACTATAGAAAAGGCAATCCCTGGCGTAATTAAAATTTGCGACAGTAAAAAATTATTTTTTCAATAATTTACTATAGAAAAGGCAAATCCTGGCGTATTTAAAATTTGCGACAATATAAAATTATTTTTTGAAAAATTTACAATAGAAAAGGCAATTCCTGGCGTAATTAAAATTTGCGACAGTAAAAAATTATTTTTTGTAAAATTTACTGTAGAAAAGGCAATCCCTGGTGCAATTACAATTTGCGACAGTAAAAAATTATTTTTTGAAAAATTTACTGTAGAAAAGGCAATCCATGGCGTAATTAAAATTTGCGACAGTAAAAAATTATTTTTTGAAAAATTTACTGTAGAAAAGGCAATCCCTGGGGTAATTAAAATTTGCGACAGTAAAAAATTATTTTTTGAAAAATTTACTATAGAAAAGGCAATTTTTGGCGTATTTAAAATTTGCGACAGTATAAAATTAAATTTTGAAAAATTTACTATTGAAAAGGCAATCCCTGGCGCAATTAAAATTTGCGACAGTAAAAAAATTTTTTTTTTGCTAAATTTACTATAGAAAAGGCAATCCCTGGCGCAATTAAAATTTGCGACAGTAAAAAATTATTTTTTGTAAAATTTACTGTAGAAAAGCCAATCCCTGGCGCAATTAAAATTGGCGACAGTATAAAATTATTTTTTGAAATTTTACTGTAGAAAAGGCAATCCCTGGCGTAATTAAAATTTGCGACAGTCAAAATTTATTTTTTGAAAAATTTACTGTAGAAAAGGCAATTTCTGGCGTAATTAAAAATTGTGACAGTAAAAAATTATTTTTTGAAAAATTTACTATAGAAAAGGCAGTCCCTGGCGTAATTAAAATTTGCGACAGTAAAAAATTATTTTTTGAAAAATTTACTGTAGAAAAGGCAATCCCTGGCGGATTTAAAATTTGCGACAGTATAAAATTATTTTTTGAAAAATTTACTATAGAAAAGGCAAACCCTGGCGTATTTAAAATTTGCGACAGTAAAAAATTATTTTTTGAAAAATTTACTATAGAAAAGGCAATCCGTGGCGTATTTAAAATTTGCGACAGTATAAAATTATTTTTTGAAAAATTTCCTGTAGAAAAGGCAATCCCTGGCGTAATTAAAATTTGCGACAGTAAAAAATTATTTTTTGAAAATTTACTGTAGAAAAGGCAATCCCTGTCGTAATTAAAATTTGCGACAGTAAAAAATTATTTTTTGAAAAATTTACTATAGAAAAGGCAATCCGTGGGGTATTTAAAATTTGCGACAGTAAAAAATTATTTTTTGAAAAATTTACTGTAGAAAAGGCAATCCCTGGCGGATTTAAAATTTGCGACAGTATAAAATTATTTTTTGAAAAATTTACTATAGAAAAGGCAATCCCTGGCGTATTTAAAATTTGCGACAGTAAAAAATTATTTTTTGAATAATTTACTATAGAAAAGGCAATCCCTGGCGCAATTACAATTTGCGACAGTAAAAAATTATTTTTTGAAAAATTTACTGTAGAAAAGGCAATCCCTGGCGTAATTAAAATTTTCGACAGTAAAAAATTATTTTTTGAATAATTTACTATAGAAAAGGCAATCCCTGGCGTAATTAAAATTTGCGACAGTAAAAAATTATTTTTTGAATAATTTACTATATAAAAGGCAATCCCTGGCGTATTTAAAATTTGCGACATTAAAAAATAATTTTGTGAAAAATTTACTATAGAAAAGGCAATCCCTGGCGGATTTAAATTTTGCGACAGTAAAAAATTATTTTTTGCAAAATTTACCATAGAAAAGGCAATCCCTGGCGTAATTAAAATTTGCGACAGTAAAAAATTATTTTTTGCAAAATTTACTGTAGAAAAGGCAATCCCTGGCGTATTTAAAATTTGCGACAGTATAAAATTAAATTTTGAAACATTTACTATAGAAAAGGCAATCCCTGGCGCAATTAAATTTTGAGACAGTAAAAAATTATTTTCTTGCAAAATTTACTATAGAAAAGGCAATCCCTGGCGCAATTAAATATTGCGACAGTAAAAAATTATTTTTTGAATAATTTACTATAGAAAAGGCAATCCCTGGCGTAATTACAATTTTCGACAGTAAAAAATTAATTTTTGAAAAATTTACTATAGCAAAGGCAATCCTGGCGTAATTAAAATTTGCGACAGTAAAAAATTATTTTTTGAAAAATTTACTGTAGAAAAGGCAATCCCTGGCGCAATTAAAATTTGCGACAGTAGAAAATTTTTTTTTGAAAAATTTACTATAGCAAAGGCAATCCCTGGCGCAATTAAAATTTGCGACAGTAAAAAATTATTTTTTGAAAAATTTACTATAGAAAAGGCAATCCCTGGCGGATTTAAAATTTGAGACAGTATAAAATTAAATTTTGAAAAATTTACTATAGAAAAGGCAATCCCTGGCGCAATTAAAATTTGCGACAGTAAAAAATTAATTTGTGAAAAATTTACTGTAGAAAAGGCAATCCCTGGCGGATTTAAAATTTGCGACATTATAAAATTATTTTTTGAAAAATTTACTATAGAAAAGGCAGTCCCTGGAGTAATTAAAATTTGCGACAGTAAAAAATTATTTTTTGAATAATTTACTATAGAAAAGGCAATCCCTGGCGTAATTAAAATTTGCGAGAGTAAAAAATTATTTTTTCCAAAATTTACCATAGAAAAGGCAATCCCCGGCGTAATTAAAATTTGCGACAGTAAAAAATTATTTTTTGCAAAATTTACTGTAGAAAAGGCAATCCCTGGCGTCTTTAAAATTTGCGACAGTATAAAATTAAATTTTGAAACATTTACTATAGCAAAGGCAATCCCTGGCGCAATTAAAATTTGCGACAGTAAAAAATTATTTTTTGAAAAATTTACTATAGAAAAGGCAATCCCTGGCGGATTTAAAATTTGCGACAGTATAAAATTAAATTTTGAAAAATTTACTATAGAAAAGGCAATCCCTGGCGCAATTAAAATTTGCGACAGTAAAAAATTAATTTGTGAAAAATTTACTGTAGAAAAGGCAATCCCTGGCGGATTTAAAATTTGCGACATTATAAAATTATTTTTTGAAAAATTTACTATAGAAAAGGCAGTCCCTGGCGTAATTAAAATTTGCGACAGTAAAAAATTATTTTTTGAAAAATTTACTATAGAAAAGGCAATCCCTGGCGTAATTAAAATTTTCGACAGTAAAAAATTATTTTTTGTAAAATTTACTGTAGAAAAGGCAATCCCTGGCGCAATTACAATTTGCGACAGTAAGAAAAGTATTTTTTGAAAAATTTACTGTATAAAAGGCAATCCCTGTCGTAATTATAATTTGCGACAGTAAAAAATTAAATTTTGAAAAATTTACTATAGAAAAGGCAATCCCTGTCGTATTTAAAATTTGCGACAGTAAAAAATTATTTTTTGAATAATTTACTATAGAAAAGACAATCGCTGGCGTATTTAAAATTTGCGACAGTAAAAAATTAATTTGTGAAAAATTTACTATAGAAAAGGCAATCCCTGGGGTAATTAAAATTTGCGACAGTAAAAAATAATTTTTTGAAAAATTTACTATAGAAAGGCAATACCTGGCGGATTTAAAATTTGCGACAGTATAAAATTAAATTTTGAAAAATTTACTATAGAAAAGGCAATCCCTGGCGCAATTAAAATTTGCGACAGTAAAAAATTATTTTTTGAACAATTTACTGTAGAAATGGCAATCCCTGGCGTAATTAAAATTTGCGACAGTAAAAAATTATTTTTTGTAAAATTTACTGTAGAAAAGGCAATCCCTGGCGCAATTACAATTTGCGACAGTAAAAAATTATTTTTTGAAAAATTTACTGTAGAAAAGGCAATCCCTGACGTAATTAAAATTTGCGACAGTAAAAAATTATTTTTTGAAAAATTTACTGTAGAAAAGGCAATCCCTGGCGTAATTAAAATTTGCGACAGTAAAAAATAATTTTTTTGAAAAATTTACTATAGAAAAGGCAATCCCTGGCGTATTTAAAATTTGCGACAGCATAAAATTAAATTATGAAAAATTTACTATAGAAAAGGCAATCCCTGGCGCAATTAAAATTTGTGACAGTAAAAAATTATTTTTTGTAAAATTTACTGTAGAAAAGGCAATCCCTGGCGCAATTACAATTTGCGACAGTAAAAAATTATTTTTTGAAAAATTTACTGTAGAAAAGGCAATCCCTGACGTAATTAAAATTTGCGACAGTAAAAAATTATTTTTTGAAAAATTTACTGTAGAAAAGGCAATCCCTGGCGTAATTAAAATTTGCGACAGTAAAAAATAATTTTTTTGAAAAATTTACTATAGAAAAGGCAATCCCTGGCGTATTTAAAATTTGCGACAGCATAAAATTAAATTTTGAAAAATTTACTATAGAAAAGGCAATCCCTGGCGCAATTAAAATTTGCGACAGTAAAAAATTAATTTGTGAAAAATTTACTGTAGAAAAGGCAATCCCTGGCGGATTTAAAATTTGCGACAGTAAAAAATTATTTTTTGAAAAATTGACTATAGAAAAGGCAATCCCTGGCGTATTTAAAATTTGCGACAGTATAAAATTAAATTTTGAAAAATTTACTATAGAAAAGGCAATCCCTGTCGCAATTAAAATTTGCGACAGTAAAAAATTATTTTTTTTGCAAAATTTACTATAGAAAAGGCAATCCCTGTCGCAATTAAAATTCGCGACAGTAAAAAATTATTTTTTGAATAATTTACTATAGAAAAGGCAATCCCTGGCGTATTTAAAATTTGCGACAGTAAAAAATTATTTTTTTAATAATTTACTATAGAAAAGGCAATCCCTGGCGTATTTAAAATTTGCGACAGTATAAAATTATTTTTTTGCAAAATTTACTATGGAAAAGGCAACCCCTGGCATATTTAAAATTTGCGACAGCAAAAAATTATTTTTTGAAAAATTTACTATAGAAAAGGCAATCCCTGGCGTATTTAAAATTTGCGACAGTAAAAAATTAATTTTTGAAAAATTTACCGTAGAAAAGTCAATCCCTGGCGCAATTAAAATTTGCGAGAGTAAATAATTATTTTTTGAAAAATTTTCTATAGAAAAGGCAATCCCTGGCGCAGTTAAAATTTTCGACAGTAAAAAATTAATTTTGAAAAATTTACTATAGAAAAGGCAATCCCTGTCGCAATTAAAATTCGCGACAGTAAAAAATTATTTTTTGAATAATTTACTATAGAAAAGGCAATCCCTGGCGTATTTAAAATTTGCGACAGTAAAAAATTATTTTTTTAATAATTTACTATAGAAAAGGCAATCCCTGGCGTAATTAAAATTTGCGACAGTAAAAAATAATTTTTTGAAAAATTTACTATAGAAAGGCAATACCTGGCGGATTTAAAATTTGCGACAGTATAAAATTAAATTTTGAAAAATTTACTATAGAAAAGGCAATCCCTGGCACAATTAAAATTTGCGACAGTAAAAAATTATTTTTTGAACAATTTACTGTAGAAATGGCAATCCCTGGCGTAATTAAAATTTGCGACAGTAAAAAATTATTTTTTGTAAAATTTACTGTAGAAAAGGCAATCCCTGGCGCAATTACAATTTGCGACAGTAAAAAATTATTTTTTGAAAAATTTACTGTAGAAAAGGCAATCCCTGACGTAATTAAAATTTGCGACAGTAAAAAATTATTTTTTGAAAAATTTACTGTAGAAAAGGCAATCCCTGGCGTAATTAAAATTTGCGACAGTAAAAAATAATTTTTTTGAAAAATTTACTATAGAAAAGGCAATCCCTGGCGTATTTAAAATTTGCGACAGCATAAAATTAAATTATGAAAAATTTACTATAGAAAAGGCAATCCCTGGCGCAATTAAAATTTGTGACAGTAAAAAATTATTTTTTGTAAAATTTACTGTAGAAAAGGCAATCCCTGGCGCAATTACAATTTGCGACAGTAAAAAATTATTTTTTGAAAAATTTACTGTAGAAAAGGCAAACCCTGACGTAATTAAAATTTGCGACAGTAAAAAATTATTTTTTGAAAAATTTACTGTAGAAAAGGCAATCCCTGGCGTAATTAAAATTTGCGACAGTAAAAAATAATTTTTTTGAAAAATTTACTATAGAAAAGGCAATCCCTGGCGTATTTAAAATTTGCGACAGCATAAAATTAAATTTTGAAAAATTTACTATAGAAAAGGCAATCCCTGGCGCAATTAAAATTTGCGACAGTAAAAAATTAATTTGTGAAAAATTTACTGTAGAAAAGGCAATCCCTGGCGGATTTAAAATTTGCGACAGTAAAAAATTATTTTTTGAAAAATTGACTATAGAAAAGGCAATCCCTGGCGTATTTAAAATTTGCGACAGTATAAAATTAAATTTTGAAAAATTTACTATAGGAAAGGCAATCCCTGGCGCAATTAAAATTTGCGACAGTAAAAAATTATTTTTTTGCAAAATTTACTATAGAAAAGGCAATCCCTGTCGCAATTAAAATTCGCGACAGTAAAAAATTATTTTTTGAATAATTTACTATAGAAAAGGCAATCCCTGGCGTATTTAAAATTTGCGACAGTAAAAAATTATTTTTTTAATAATTTACTATAGAAAAGGCAATCCCTGGCGTATTTAAAATTTGCGACAGTATAAAATTAAATTTTGAAAAATTTACTATAGGAAAGGCAATCCCTGGCGCAATTAAAATTTGCGACAGTAAAAAATTATTTTTTTGCAAAATTTACTGTAGAAAAGGCAATCCCTGTCGTAATTAAAATTTGCGACAGTAAAAAATTATTTTTTGAATAATTTACTATAGAAAAGGCAATCCCTGGCATATTTAAAATTGGCGACAGTAAAAAATTATTTTTTCAATAATTTACTATAGAAGAGGCAATCCCTGGCGCAATTACAATTTGCGACAGTAAAAAATTATTTTTTGAAAAATTTACTGTAGAAAAGGCAATCCCTGGCGTAATTAAAATTTTCGACAGTAAAAAATTATTTTTTGAATAATTTACTATAGAAAAGGCAATCCCTGTCGTAATTAAAATTTGCGACAGTAAAAAATTATTTTTTGAAAAATTTACTGTAGAAAAGGCAATCCCTGACGTAATTAAAATTTGCGACAGTAAAAAATTATTTTTTGAAAAATTTACTGTAGAAAAGGCAATCCCTGGCGTAATTAAAATTTGCGACAGTAAAAAATAATTTTTTTGAAAAATTTACTATAGAAAAGGCAATCCCTGGCGTATTTAAAATTTGCGACAGCATAAAATTAAATTATGAAAAATTTACTATAGAAAAAGGCAATCCCTGGCGCAATTAAAATTTGTGACAGTAAAAAATTATTTTTTGTAAAATTTACTGTAGAAAAGGCAATCCCTGGCGCAATTACAATTTGCGACAGTAAAAAATTATTTTTTGAAAAATTTACTGTAGAAAAGGCAATCCCTGACGTAATTAAAATTTGCGACAGTAAAAAATTATTTTTTGAAAAATTTACTGTAGAAAAGGCAATCCCTGGCGTAATTAAAATTTGCGACAGTAAAAAATAATTTTTTTGAAAAATTTACTATAGAAAAGGCAATCCCTGGCGTATTTAAAATTTGCGACAGCATAAAATTAAATTTTGAAAAATTTACTATAGAAAAGGCAATCCCTGGCGCAATTAAAATTTGCGACAGTAAAAAATTAATTTGTGAAAAATTTACTGTAGAAAAGGCAATCCCTGGCGGATTTAAAATTTGCGACAGTAAAAAATTATTTTTTGAAAAATTGACTATAGAAAAGGCAATCCCTGGCGTATTTAAAATTTGCGAAAGTATAAAATTAAATTTTGAAAAATTTACTATAGAAAAGGCAATCCTGGCGCAATTAAAATTTGCGACAGTAAAAAATTATTTTTTTGCAAAATTTACTATAGAAAAGGCAATCCCTGTCGCAATTAAATATTGCGACAGTAAAAAATTATTTTTTGAATAATTTACTATAGAAAAGGCAATCCCTGCGTAATTACAATTTTCGACAGTAAAAAATTAATTTTTGAAAAATTTACTATAGCAAAGGCAATCCTGGCGTAATTAAAATTTACGACAGTAAAAAATTATTTTTTGAAAAATTTACTGTAGAAAAGGCAATCCCTGGCGTAATTAAAATTTGCGACAGTAGAAAATTTTTTTTTGAAAAATTTACTATAGCAAAGGCAATCCCTGGCGCAATTAAAATTTGCGACAGTAAAAAATTATTTTTTGAAAAATTTACTATAGAAAAGGCAATCCCTTGCGGATTTAAAATTTGCGACAGTATAAAATTAAATTTTGAAAAATTTACTATAGAAAAGGCAATCCCTGGCGCAATTAAAATTTGCGACAGTAAAAAATAATTTGTGAAAAATTTACTGTACAAAAGGCAATCCCTGGCGGATTTAAAATTTGCGACATTATAAAATTATTTTTTGAAAAATTTACTATAGAAAAGGCAGTCCCTGGCGTAATTAAAATTTGCGACAGTAAAAAATTATTTTTTGAATAATTTACTATAGAAAAGGCAATCCCTGGCGTAATTAAAATCTGCGACAGTAAAAAATTATTTTTTGCAAAATTTACTGTAGAAAAGGCAATCCCTGGCGTATTTAAAATTGGCGACAGTATAAAATTAAATTTTGAAACATTTACTATAGAAAAGGCAATCCCTGGCGCAATTAAAATTTGAGACAGTAAAAAATTATTTTTTTGCAAAATTTACTATAGAAAAGGCAATCCCTGGCGCAGTTAAATATTGCGACAGTAAAAAATTATTTTTTGAATAATTTACTATAGAAAAGGCAATCCCTGGCGTAATTACAATTTTCGACAGTAAAAAATTAATTTTTGAAAAATTTACTATAGCAAAGGCAATCCTGGCGTAATTAAAATTTACGACAGTAAAAAATTATTTTTTGAAAAATTTACTGTAGAAAAGGCAATCCCTGGCGCAATTAAAATTTGCGACAGTAGAAATTTTTTTTTTGAAAAATTTACTATAGCAAGGGCAATCCCTGGAGCAATTAAAATTTGCGACAGTAAAAAATTATTTTTTGAAAAATTTACTATAGAAAAGCAATCCCTGGCGGATTTAAAATTTGCGACAGTATAAAATTAAATTTTGAAAAATTTACTATAGAAAAGGCAATCCCTGGCGCAATTAAAATTTGCGAGAGTAAAAAATAATTTGTGAAAAATTTACTGTACAAAAGGCAATCCCTGGCGGATTTAAAATTTGCGACATTATAAAATTAGTTTTTGAAAATTTACTATAGAAAAGGCAGTCCCTGGCGTAATTAAAATTTGCGACAGTAAAAAATTATTTTTTGAATAATTTACTGTACAAAAGGCAATCCCTGGCGGATTTAAAATTTGCGACATTATAAAATTATTTTTTGAAAAAATTTACTATAGAAAAGGCAGTCCCTGGCGTAATTAAATTTGCGACAGTAAAAAATTATTTTTTGAATAACTTACTATAGAAAAGGCAATCCCTGGTGTAATTAAAATTTTCGACAGTAAAAAATTATTTTTTGAAAAATTTACTGTAGAAAAGGCAATCCCTGGCGTAATTAAAATTTGCGACAGTAAAAAATAATTTTTTTGAAAAATTTACTATAGAAAAGGCAATCCCTGGCGTATTTAAAAATTTGCGACAGCATAAAATTTAATTTTGAAAAATTTACTATAGAAAAGGCAATCCCTGGCGCAATTAAAATTTGCGACAGTAAAAAATTAATTTGTGAAAAATTTACTGTAGAAAAGGCAATCCCTGGCGGATTTAAAATTTGCGACAGTAAAAAATTATTTTTTGAAAAATTGACTATAGAAAAGGCAATCCCTGGCGTATTTAAAATTTGCGACAGTATAAAATTAAATTTTGAAAAATTTACTATAGAAAAGGCAATCCCTGGCGCAATTAAAATTTGCGACAGTAAAAAATTATTTTTTGAAAAATTTACTATAGAAAAGGCAATCCCTGGCGGATTTAAAATTTGCGACAGTATAAAATTAAATTTTGAAAAATTTACTATAGAAAAGGCAATCCCTGGCGCAATTAAAATTTGCGACAGTAAAAAATAATTTGTGAAAAATTTACTGTACAAAAGGCAATCCCTGGCGGATTTAAAATTTGGGATATTATAAATTATTTTTTGAAAAATTTACTATAGAAAAGGCAGTCCCTGGCGTAATTAAAATTTGCGACAGTAAAAAATTATTTTTTGAATAATTTACTGTACAAAAGGCAATCTCTGGCGGATTTAAAATTTGCGACATTATAAAATTATTTTTTGAAAAATTTACTATAGAAAAGGCAGTCCCTGCGTAATTAAAATTTGCGACAGTAAAAAATTATTTTTGAATAATTTACTATAGAAAGGCAATCCCTGGTGTAATTAAAATTTTCGACAGTAAAAAATTATTTTTTGAAAAATTTACTGTAGAAAAGGCAATCCCTGGCGTAATTAAAATTTGCGACAGTAAAAAATAATTTTTTTGAAAAATTTACTATAGAAAAGGCAATCCCTGGCGTATTTAAAATTTGCGACAGCATAAAATTAAATTTTGAAAAATTTACTATAGAAAAGGCAATCCCTGGCGCAATTAAAATTTGCGACAGTAAAAAATTAATTTGTGAAAAATTTACTGTAGAAAAGGCAATCCCTGGCGGATTTAAAATTTGCGACAGTAAAAAATTATTTTTTGAAAAATTGACTATAGAAAAGGCAATCCCTGGCGTATTTAAAATTTGCGATAGTATAAAATTAAATTTGAAAAATTTACTATAGAAAAGGCAATCCCTGGCGCAATTAAAATTTGCGACAGTAAAAAATTATTTTTTTTGCAAAATTTACTATAGAAAAGGCAATCCTGTCGCAATTAAAATTCGCGACAGTAAAAAATTATTTTTTGAATAATTTACTATAGAAAAGGCAATCCCTGGCGTATTTAAAATTTGCGACAGTAAAAAATTATTTTTTTAATATTTTACTATAGAAAAGGCAATCCCTGGCGTATTTAAAATTTGCGACAGTATAAAATTATTTTTTTTGCAAAATTTACTATAGAAAAGGCAACCCCTGGCGTATTTAAAATTTGCGACAGCAAAAAATTATTTTTTGAAAAATTTACTATAGAAAAGGCAATCCCTGGCGTATTTAAAATTTGCGACAGTAAAAAATTAATTTTTGAAAAATTTACCGTAGAAAAGGCAATCCCTGGCGCAATTAAAATTTGCGAGAGTAAACAATTATTTTTTGAAAAATTTACTATAGAAAAGGCAATCCCTGGCGCAATTAAAATTTTCGACAGTAAAAAATTAATTTTTGAAAAATTTACTATAGAAAAGGCAATCCCTGGCGCAATTAAAATTTGCGACAGTATAAAATTATTTTTTGAAAAATTTACTGTAGAAAAGGCAATCCCTGGCGTAATTAAATTTGCGACAGTAAAAAATAATTTTTTTGAAAAATTTATTATAGAAAAGGCAATCACTGGCTTATTTAAAATTTGCGACAGCATAAAATTAAATTTTGAAAAATTTACTATAGAAAAGGCAATCCCTGGCGCAATTAAATTTGCGACAGTAAAAAATTAATTTGTGAAAAATTTACTGTAGGAAAGGCAATCCGTGGCGCAATTACAATTTGCGACAGTAAAAAATTATTTTTTGAAAAATTTACTGTAGAAAAGGCAATCCCTGGCGTAATTAAAATTTTCGACAGTAAAAAATTATTTTTTGAATAATTTACTATAGAAAAGGCAATCCCTGTCGTAATTAAAATTTGCGACAGTAAAAAATAATTTTTTGAAAAATTTACTATAGAAAAGGCAATCCGTGGCGTAATTAAAATTTGCGACAGTAAAAAATTATTTTTTGAATAATTTACTATATAAAAGGCAATCCCTGGCGTATTTAAAATTTGCGACATTAAAAAATAATTTTTTGAAAAATTTACTATAGAAAAGGCAATCCCTGGCGGATTTAAAATTTGCGACAGTAAAAAATTATTTTTTGCAAAATTTACCATAGAAAAGGCAATCCCTGGCGTAATTAAAATTTGCGACAGTAAAAAATTATTTTTTGCAAAATTTACTGTAGAAAAGGCAATCCCTGGCGTATTTAAAATTTGCGACAGTATAAAATTAAATTTTGAAACATTTATTATAGAAAAGGCAATCCCTGGCGCAATTAAAATTTGAGACAGTAAAAATTTATTTTTTTGCAAAATTTACTATAGAAAGGGCAATCCCTGGCCCAATTAAATATTGCGACAGTAAAAAATTATTTTTTGAATAATTTACTATAGAAAAGGCAATCCCTGGCGTAATTACAATTTTCGACAGTAAAAAATTAATTTTTGAAAAATTTACTATAGCAAAGGCAATCCTGGCGTAATTAAAATTTACGACAGTAAAAAATTATTTTTTGAAAAATTTACTGTAGAAAAGGCAATCCCTGGCGCAATTAAAATTTGCGACAGTAGAAATTTTTTTTTTGAAAAATTTACTATGGCAAAGGCAATCCCTGGCGCAATTAAAATTTGCGACAGTAAAAAATTATTTTTTGAAAAATTTACTATAGAAAAGGCAATCCCTGGCGGATTTAAAATTTGCGACAGTATAAAATTAAATTTTGAAAAATTTACTATAGAAAAGGCAATCCCTGGCGCAATTAAAATTTGCGACAGTAAAAAATAATTTGTGAAAAATTTACTGTACAAAAGGCAATCCCTGGCGGATTTAAAATTTGCGACATTATAAAATTATTTTTTGAAAAATTTACTATAGAAAAGGCAGTCCCTGGCGTAATTAAAATTTGCGACAGTAAAAAATTATTTTTTGAATAATTTACTGTAGAAAAGGCAATCCCTGGCGTATTTAAAACTTGCGACAGTAAAAAATTATTTTTTTAATAATTTACTATAGAAAAGGCAATCCCTGGCGTATTTAAAATTTGCGACAGTATAAAATTATTTTTTTTGCAAAATTTACTATAGAAAAGGCAACCCCTGGCGTATTTAAAATTTGCGACAGCAAAAAATTATTTTTTGAAAAATTTACTATAGAAAAGGCAATCCCTGGCGTATTTAAAATTTGCGACAGTAAAAAATTAACTTTTGAAAAATTTACCGTAGAAAAGGCAATCCCTGGCGCAATTAAAATTTGCGAGAGTAAACAATTATTTTTTGAAAAATTTACTATAGAAAATGCAATCCCTGGCGCAATTAAAATTTTCGACAGTAAAAAATTAATTTTTGAAAAATTTACTATAGAAAAGGCAATCCCTGGCGCAATTAAAATTTGCGACAGTATAAAATTATTTTTTGAAAAATTTACTGTAGAAAAGGCAATCCGTGGCGGATTTAAAATTTGCGACAGTATAAAATTAAATTTTGAAAAATTTAGTATAGAAAAAGCAATCCCTGGCGCAATTAAAATTTGCGACAGTAATAAATTAATTTGTGAAAAATTTACTGTAGAAAAGGCAATCCCTGGCGCAATTAAAATTTGCGACAGTAAAAAATTAATTTTGTGAAAAATTTACTGTAGAAAAGGCAATCCCTGGCGGATTTAAAATTTGCGACAGTATAAAATAATTTTTTGAAAAATTAACTATAGAAAAGGCAATCCCTGGCGTATTTAAAATTTGCGACAGTATAAAATTATTTTTTGAAAAATTTACTGTAGAAAAGGCAATCCCTGGCGTATTTAAAATTTGCGACAGTAAAAAATTATTTTTTGAATAATTTACTATAGAAAAGGCCATCCCTGGCGTATTTAAAATTTGCGACAGTAAAAAATTAATTTGTGAAAAATTTACTATTGAAAAGGCAATCGCTGGCGTATTTAAAATTTGCGACAGTAAAAAATTATTTTTTGAATAATTTACTATAGAAAAGGCAATCCCTGGCGTATTTAAAATTTGCGACAGTATGAAATTAAATTTTGAAAAATTTACTATAGAAAAGGCAATTCCTGGCGCAATTAAAGTTTGCGACAGTAAAAAATTATTTTTTTGCAAAATTTACTATAGAAAAGGCAATCCCTGTCGCAATTAAAATTTGCGACAGTAAAAAATTATTTTTTGTAAAATTTACTGTAGAAATGGCAATCCCTGGCGCAATTAAAATTTGCGACAGTATAAAATTATTTTTTGAAAAATTTACTGCAAAAAAGGCAATCCCTGGCGTAATTAAAATTTGCGACAGTAAAAAATTATTTTTTGAGTAATTTACTATAGAAAAGGCAATCCCTGGCGTATTTAAAATTTGAGACAGTATAAAATTATTTTTTGAAAAATTTAGTATAGAAAAGGCAATCCCTGTCGTAATTAAAATTTTCGATAGTAAAAAATTATTTTTTGTAAAAATTAGTGTAGAAAAGGCAATCCCTGGCGCAATTACAATTTGCAACAGTAAAAAATTATTTTTTGAAAAATTTACTGTAGAAAAGGCAATCCCTGGCGTAATTAAAATTTGCGACAGTAAAAAATTATTTTTTGACAAATTTACTGTAGAAAAGGTAATCCCTGGCGTAATTAAAATTTGCGACAGTAAAAAATTATTTTTTGAAAAATTTACTATAGAAAAGGCAATCCCTGGCGTATTTAAAATTTGCGAAAGTATAAAATTAAATTTTGAAAAATTTACTATAGAAAAGGCAATCCCTGGCGCAATTAAAATTTGCGACAGTAAAAAATTATTTTTTTGCAAAATTTACTATAGCAAAGGCAATCTCTGGCGCAATTAAAATTTGGGACAGTAAAAAATAATTTTTTGAATAATTTACTATAGAAAAGGCAATCCCTGGCGTATTTAAAATTTGCGACAGTAAAAAATTAATTTGTGAAAAATTTACTAGAGAAAAGGCAATTCCTGGCGTATTTAAAATTTGCGACAGTAAAAAAATATTCTTTGAATAATTTACTAGAGAAAAGGCAATCCCTGGCGTATTTAAAATTTTCGACAGTAAAAAATTATTTTTTGAATAATTTACTATAGAAAAGGCAATCCCTGGCGTAATTAAAATTTTCGACAGTAAAAAATTATTTTTCGAATAATTTACTACAGAAAAGGCAATCCCTGTCGTAATTAAAATTTGCGACAATAAAAAATTATTTTTTGAAAAATTTACTATAGAAAAGGCAATCCCTGGCGTAATTAAAATTTGCGACAGTAAAAAATTATTTTTTGAATAATTTACTATATAAAAGGCAATCCCTGGCGTATTTAAAATTTGCTACATTAAAAAATAATTTTTGAAAAATTTACTATAGAAAAGGCAATCCCTGGCGGATTTAAAATTTGCGACAGTAAAAAATATTTTTTTGCAAAATTTACCATAGAAAAGGCAATCCCTGGCGTAATTAAAATTTGCGACAGTAAAAAATTATTTTTTGCAAAATTTACTGTAGAAAAGGCAATCCCTGGCGTATTTAAAATTTGCGACATTATAAAATTAAATTTTGAAACATTTACTATAGAAAAGGAAATCCCTGGCGCAATTAAAATTTGAGACAGTAAAAAATTATTTTTTTGCAAAATTTACTATAGAATAGGCAATCCCTGGCGCAATTAAATATTGCGACAGTAAAAAATTATTTTTTGAATAATTTACTATAGAAAAGGCAATCCCTGGCGTATTTAAAATTTGCGACAGTAAAAAATAATTTTTTGAAAAATTTACTATAGAAAAGGCAATCCCTGGCGTAGTTAAAATTTGCGACAGTAAAAAATTATTTTTTGAATAATTTACAATAGAAAAGGCAATTTCTGGCGTAATTAAAATTTGCGACAGTAAAAAATTATTTTTTGTAAAATTTACTGTAGAAAAGGCAATCCCTGGTGCAATTACAATTTGCGACAGTAAAAAATTATTTTTTGAAAAATTTACTGTAGAAAAGGCAATCCATGGCGTAATTAAAATTTGCGACAGTAAAAAATTATTTTTTGAAAAATTTACTGTAGAAAAGGCAATCCCTGGGGTAATTAAAATTTGCGACAGTAAAAAATTATTTTTTGAAAAATTTACTATAGAAAAGGCAATTTTTGGCGTATTTAAAATTTGCGAAGGTATAAAATTAAATTTTGAAAAATTTACTATTGAAAAGGCAATCCCTGGCGCAATTAAAATTTGCGACAGTAAAAAAATTTTTTTTTTGCTAAATTTACTATAGAAAAGGCAATTAAAATTTGCGACAGTAAAAAATTATTTTTTTGTAAAATTTACTATAGAAAAGCCAATCCCTGGCGCAATTAAAATTTGCGACAGTATAAAATTATTTTTTGAAATGTTACTGTATAAAAGGCAATCCCTGGCGTAATTAAAATTTGCGACAGTAAAAATTTATTTTTTGAAAAATTTACTGTAGAAAAGGCAATTTCTGGCGTAATTAAAAATTGCGACAGTAAAAAATTATTTTTTGAAAAATTTACTAGAGAAAAGGCAATCCCTGGCGTAATTAAAATTTGCGACAGTAAAAAATTATTTTTTGAAAAATTTACTGTAGAAAAGGCAATCCCTGGCGGATTTAAAATTTGCGACAGTAAAAAATTATTTTTTGCAAAATTTACCATAGAAAAGGCAATCCCTGTCGTAATTAAAATTTGCGACAGTAAAAAATTATTTTTTGCAAAATTTACTGTAGAAAAGGCAATCCCTGGCGCATTTAAAATTTGCGACAGTATAAAATTAAATTTTGAAACATTTACTATAGAAAAGGCAATCCCTGGCGCAATTAAAATTTGAGACAGTAAAAAATTATTTTTTTGCAAAATTTACTATAGAATAGGCAATCCCTGGCGCAATTAAATATTGCGACAGTAAAAAATTATTTTTTGAATAATTTACTATAGAAAAGGCAATCCCTAGCGTAATTACAATTTTCGACAGTAAAAAAATAATTTTTGAAAAATTTACTATAGCAAAGGCAATCCTGGCGTAATTAAAATTTGCGACAGTAAAAAATTATTTTTTGAAAAATTTACTGTAGAAAAGGCAATCCCTGGCGTAATTAAAATTTGCGACAGTATAAAATTATTTTTGAAAAATTTACTATAGAAAAGGCAATCCCTGGAGTATTTAAAATTTGCGACAGTATAAAATTATTTTTTGAAAAATTTACTGTAGAAAAGGCAATCCCTGGCGTATTTAAAATTTGCGACAGTAAAAAATTATTTTTTGAAAAATTTACTATAGAAAAGGCAATCCCTGGCGTATTTAAAATTTGCGACAGTATAAAATAATTTTTTGAAAAAATTACTGTAGAAAAGGCAATTCCTGGCGTAATTAAAATTTGCGACAGTAAAAAATTATTTTTTGTAAAATTTACTGTAGAAAAGGCAATCCCTGGCGTAATTAAAATTTGCAACAGTAAAAAATTATTTTTTGAATAATTTACTTTAGAATAGGCAATCCCTGGCGTATTTAAAATTTGCGACAGTAAAAAATTATTTTTTGAAAAATTTACTATAGAAAAGGCAATCCCTGGCCTAATTAAAATTTGCGACAGTTAAAAATTATTTTTTGAATAATTTACTATAGAAAAGGCAATCCCTGGCGTATTTAAAATTTGCGACAGTAATAAATAATTTTTTGAATAATTTACTATAGAAAAGGCAATCCCTGGCGCAATTAAAATTTGCGACAGTAAAAAATTATTTTTTGAATAATTTACTATATAAAAGGCAATCCCGGGCGTAATTAAAATTTGCGACAGTAAAAAATTATTTTTTGTAAAATTTACTGTAGAAAAGCCAATCCCTGGCGCAATTAAAATTTGCGACAGTATAAAATTATTTTTTGAAATTTTACTGTAGAAAAGGCAATCCCTGGCGGATTTAAAATTTGCGACAGTATAAAATTATTTTTCGAAAAATTTACTATAGAAAAGGCAATCCCTGGCGTATTTAAAATTTGCGACAGTATAAAATTATTTTTTGAAAAATTTCCTGTAGAAAAGGCAATCCCTGGCGTAATTAAAATTTGCGACAGTAAAAAATTATTTTTTGAAAATTTACTGTAGAAAAGGCAATCCCTCTCGTAATTAAAATTTGCGACAGTAAAAAATTATTTTTTGAATAATTTACTATAGAAAAGGCAATCCCTGGCGTATTTAAAATTTGCGACAGTAAAAAATTATTTTTTGAATAATTTACTATAGAAAATGCAATCCCTGGCGCAATTACAATTTGCGACAGTAAAAAATTATTTTTTGAAAAATTTACTGTAGAAAAGGCAATCCCTGGCTTAATTAAAATTTTCGACAGTAAAAAATTATTTTTTGAATAATTTACTATAGAAAAGGCAATCCCTGTCGTTATTAAAATTTGCGACAGTAAAAAATTATTTTTTGAAAAATTTACTATAGAAAAGGCAATCCGTGGCGTAATTAAAATTTGCGACAGTAAAAAATTATTTTTTGAATAATTTACTACATAAAAGGCAATCCCTGGCGTATTTAAAATTTGCGACATTAAAAAATAATTTTTTGAAAAATTTACTATAGAAAAGACAATCCCTGGCGGATTTAAAATTTGCGACAGTAAAAAATTAGTTTTTGAAAAATTTACCATAGAAAAGGCAATCCCTGGAGTAACTAAAATTTGCGACAGTAAAAAATTATTTTTTGCAAAATTTACTGTAGAAAAGGCAATCCCTGGCGTATTTAAAATTTGCGACAGTATAAAATTAAATTTTGAAACATTTACTATAGAAAAGGCAATCCCTGGCGCAATTAAAATTTGAGACAGTAAAAAATTATTTTTTTGCAAAATTTACTATAGAAAAGGCAATCCCTGGCGCAATTAAATATTGCGACAGTAAAAAATTATTTTTTGAATAATTTACTATAGAAAAGGCAATCCCTGGCGTAATTACAATTTTCGACAGTAAAAAATTAATTTTTGAAAAATTTACTATAGCAAAAGCAATCCTGGGGTAATTAAAATTTGCGACAGTAAAAAATTATTTTTTGAAAAATTTACTGTAGAAAAGGCAATCCCTGGCGCAATTAAAATTTGCGACAGTAGAAAATTTTTTTTTGAAAAATTTACTATAGCAAAAGCAATCCCTGGCGCAATTAAAATTTGCGACAGTAAAAAATTATTTTTTGAAAAATTTACTATAGAAAAGGCAATCCCTGGCGGATTTAAAATTTGCGACAGTATAAAATTAAATTTGGAAAAATTTACTATAGAAAAGGCAATCCCTGGCGCAATTAAAATTTGCGACAGTAAAAAATTAATTTGTGAAAAATTTACTGTAGAAAAGGCAATCCCTGGCGGATTTAAAATTTGCGATATTATAAAATTATTTTTTGAAAAATTTACTATAGAAAAGGCGGTGCCTGGCGTATTTAAAATTTTCGACAGTAAAAAATTAATTTTTGAAAAATTTACTATAGAAAAGGCAATCCCTGGCGTAATTAAAATTTTCGACAGTAAAAAATAATTTTTTGAAAAATTTACTATAGAAAAGGCAATACCTGGCGTATTTAAAATTTGCGACAGTAAAAAATTAATGTGTGAAAAATTTACTATAGAAAAGGCAATCCCTGGCGTATTTAAAATCTGCGACAGTATAAAATTAAATTTTGAAAAATTTACCATAGAAGAGGCAATCCCTGGCGCAATTAAAATTTGCGACAGTAAAAAATTAATTTGTGAAAAATTTACTGTAGAAAAGGCAATCCCTGGCGCAATTAAAATTTGCGACAGTAAAAAATTATTTTTTGAAAAATTTACTGTAGAAAAGGCAATCCCTGGCGTAATTAAAATTTGCGACAGTAAAAAATTAATTTGTGAAAAATTTACTATAGAAAAGGCAATCCCTGGCGTATTTAAAATTTGCGACATTAAAAAATTAATGTGTGAAAAATTTACTATAAAAAAGGCAATCCCTGGCGTATTTAAAATTTGCGACAGTATAAAATTAAATTTTGAAAAATTTACCATAGAAAAGGCAATCCCTGGCGCAATTAAAATTTGCGACAGTAAAAAAATATTTTTTGAAAAATTTACTGTAGAAAAGGCAATCCCTGGCGTAATTAAAATTTGCGGCAGTAAAAAATTATTTTTTGAAAAATTTACTGTAGAAAAGGCAATCCCTGGCGTAATTAAAATTTGCGACAGTAAAAAATTATTTTTTGAAAAATTTACTATAGAAAAGGCAATCCCTGGCGAAATTAAAATTTGCGACAGTAAAAAATTATTTTTTGAAAAATTTACTGTAGAAAAGGCAACCCCTGGCGTATTTAAAATTTGCGACAGTAAAAAATTATTTTTTGAATAATTTACTATAGAAAAGGCAATCCCTGGCGCAATTAAAATTTGCGACAGTAAAAAATTAATTTGTGAAAAATTTACTGTAGAAAAGGCAATCCCTGGCGTATTTAAAATTTGCGACAGTAAAAAAATAGTTTTTGAAAAATTTACTATAGAAAAGGCAATCCCTGGCGGATTTCAAATTTGCGACAGTAAAAAATTAATTTGTGAAAAATTTTACTATAGAAAAGGCAATCCCTGGCGTAATTAAAATTTTCGACAATATAAAATTATTTTTTGAAAAATTTACTATAGAAAAGGCAATCCCTGGCGTATTTAAAATTTGCGACAGTATAAAATAATTTTTTGAAAAATTTACTGTAGAAAAGGCAATTCCTGGCGTAATTAAAATTTGCGACAGTAAAAAATTATTTTTTGAAAAATTTACTGTAGAAAAGGCAATCCCCTGGCGTAATTAAAATTTGCGAGAGTAAAAAATTATTTTTTGAATAATTTACTTTAGAAAAGGCAATCCCTGGCGTATTTAAAATTTGCGACAGTAAAAAAATATTTTTTGAAAAATTTACTATAGAAAAGGCAATCCCTGGCCTAATTAAAATTTGCGACAGTAAAAATTTATTTTTTGAATAATTTACTATAGAAAAGGCAATCCCTGGCGTATTTAAAATTTGCGACAGTAAAAAATTATTTTTTGAATAATTTACTATAGAAAAGGCAATCCCTGGCGGATTTAAAATTTGCGACAGTAAAAAATTATTTTTTGCAAAATTTACTGTAGAAAAGGCAATCCCTGGCGTATTTAAAATTTGCGACAGTATAAAATTAAATTTTGAAAAATTTACTATAGAAAAGGCAATCCCTGGCGCAATTAAAATTTGCGACAGTAAAAAATTATTTTTTTGCAAAATTTACTATAGAAAAGGCAATCCCTGGCGTATTTAAAATTTGCGACAGTAAAAAATTATTTTTTGAATAATTTACTATAGAAAAGGCAATCCCTGGCGCAATTAAAATTTGCGACAGTAAAAAATTATTTTTTGAATAATTTACTATAGAAAAGTCAATCCCTGGCGGATTTAAAATTTGCGACAGTAAAAAATTATTTTTTGCAAAATTTACTGTAGAAAAGGCAATCCCTGGCGTATTTAAAATTTGCGACAGTATAAAATTAAATTTTGAAAAATTTACTATAGAAAAGGCAATCCCTGGCGCAATTAAAATTTGCGACAGTAAAAAATTATTTTTTTGCAAAATTTACTATAGAAAAGGCAATCCCTGGCGTATTTAAAATTTGCGACAGTAAAAAATTATTTTTTGAATAATTTACTATAGAAAAGGCAATCCCTGGCGCAATTAAAATTTGCGACAGTAAAAAATTAATTTGTGAAAAATTTGCTGTAGAAAAGGCAATCCCTGGCGTATTTAAAATTTGCGACAGTAAAAAATTAGTTTTTGAAAAATTTACTATAGAAAAGGCAATCCCTGGCGGATTTAAAATTTGCGACAGTAAAAAATTAATTTGTGAAAAATTTACTATAGAAAAGGCAATCCCTGGCGTAATTAAAATTTGCGACAGTATAAAATTATTTTTTGAAAAATTTACTATAGAAAAGGCAATCCCTGGAGTATTTAAAATTTGCGACAGTATAAAATTATTTTTTGAAAAATTTACTGTAGAAAAGGCAATCCCTGGCGTATTTAAAATTTGCGACAGTAAAAAATTATTGTTTGAAAAATTTACTATAGAAAAGGCAATCCCTGGTGTATTTAAAATTTGCGACAGTATAAAATAATTTTTTGAAAAATTTACTGTAGAAAAGGCAATTCCTGGCGTAATTAAAATTTGCGACAGTAAAAAATTATTGTTTGAAAAATTTACTGTAGAAAAGGCAATCCCTGGCGTAATTAAAATTTGCGAGAGTAAAAAATTATTTTTTGAATAATTTACTTTAGAAAAGGCAATCCCTGGCGTATTTAAAATTTGCGACAGTAAAAAATTATTTTTTGAAAAATTTACTATAGAAAAGGCAATCCCTGGCGCAATTAAAATTTGCGACAGTAAAAAATTAATTTGTGAAAAATTTACTGTAGAAAAGGCAATCCCTGGCGTATTTAAAATTTGCGACAGTAAAAAATTAGTTTTTGAAAAATTTACTATAGAAAAGGCAATCCCTGGCGGATTTAAAATTTGCGACAGTAAAAAATTAATTTGTGAAAAATTTACTATAGAAAAGGCAATCCCTGGCGTAATTAAAATTTGCGACAGTATAAAATTATTTTTTGAAAAATTTACTATAGAAAAGGCAATCCCTGGAGTATTTAAAATTTGCGACAGTATAAAATTATTTTTTGAAAAATTTACTGTAGAAAAGGCAATCCCTGGCGTATTTAAAATTTGCGACAGTAAAAAATTATTTTTTGAAAAATTTACTATAGAAAAGGCAATCCCTGGCGTATTTAAAATTTGCGACAATATAAAATAATTTTTTGAAAAATTTACTGTAGAAAAGGCAATTCCTGGCGTAATTAAAATTTGCGACAGTAAAAAATTATTTTTTGAAAAATTTACTGTAGAAAAGGCAATCCCTGGCGTAATTAAAATTTGCGAGAGTAAAAAATTATTTTTTGAATAATTTACTTTAGAAAAGGCAATCCTTGGCGTATTTAAAATTTGCGACAGTAAAAAATTATTTTTTGAAAAATTTACTATAGAAAAGGCAATCCCTGGCCTAATTAAAATTTGCGACAGTAAAAATTTATTTTTTGAATAATTTACTATAGAAAAGGCAATCCCTGGCGTATTTAAAATTTGCGACAGTAAAAAAATATTTTTTGAAAAATTTACTGTAGAAAAGGCAATCCCTGGCGTAATTAAAATTTGCGACAGTAAAAAATTATTTTTTGAAAAATTTACTGTAGAAAAGGCAATCCCTGGCGTAATTAAAATTTGCGACAGTAAAAAATTATTTTTTGAAAAATTTACTATAGAAAAGGCAATCCCTGGCCTAATTAAAATTTGCGACAGTAAAAATTTATTTTTTGAATAATTTACTATAGAAAAGGCAATCCCTGGCGCAATTAAAATTTGCGACAGTAAAAAATTATTTTTTGAATAATTTACTATATAAAAGGCAATCCCTGGCGTAATTAAAATTTTCGACAGTAAAAAATTAATTTTTGAAAAATTTACTATAGAAAAGGCAATCCCTGGCGTAATTAGAATTTGCGACAGTAAAAAATTATTTTTTGAAAAATCTACTGTAGAAAAGGCAATCCCTGGCGCAATTAAAATTTGCGACAGTTAAAAATTATTTTTTGAAAAATTTACTAAAGAAAAGGCAATCCATGGCGGATTTAAAATTTGCGACAGTATAAAATTAAATTTTGAAAAATTTGCTATAGAAAAGGCAATCCCTGGCGCAATTAAAATTTGCGACAGTAAAAAATTAATTTGTGAAAAATTTACTGTAGAAAAGGCAATCTCTGGCGGATTTAAAATTTGCGATAGTATAAAATTATTTTTTGAAAAATTTACTATAGAAAAGGCAATCCCTGGCGTATTTAAAATTTTCGACAGTAAAAAAATAATTTTTGAAAAATTTACTATAGAAAAGGCAATCCCTGGCGTAATTAATATTTTCGACAGTAAAAAATTATTTTTTGAAAAATTTACTATAGAAAAGGCAATCCCTGGCGTATTTAAAATTTGCGACAGTAAAAAATTAATTTGTGAAAAATTTACTATAGAAAAGGCAATCCCTGGCGTATTTAAAATTTGCGACAGTAAAAAATTATTTTTTGAATAATTTACTATAGAAAAGGCTATTTTTCCAGTCATTTTGTATATTCAACGACTCACATCAGTAAACCAAACCAACTCTACAATAATTCGCTGCACTCCAAACAAATTAGAATTTTTTATAATAATAGATAGCTGTAATGTGTTTAATGATCATTGTCATAGATGTATATATATTTCAACAAGCCTTCAGCTCTTAGTCTAAATTTGATTCTTTTAAATATGTATGTGTATCCATCTGTTTGGATAGCGCTTGGTTTTCAAGTTAGCCAGATTAGTGTTATCAGTTTGCGTTGGCTTCTCCACTCGATCAGATCGCGTTGTTGACAATATTTTATAAGGTTGTACCACAAAGAAAGAATTGAAATAAAGAATTGCATTACTATCTGAAAGAAGACTTTTTGTTTACTTGTGTATATCGTTAATATAAAATTGTGACTCGGGGATTTCTCGATAATCCGGCTGCGCGGATAGAACATGGTGCCGAAACCCGGGAAATTCGCGAAATAACTCTTAATCATCAAGTGAGTGCATTGTGGATACTTTTCCTACAAATCTTTGTATGTCGGGGCGTGTGATCATAACTCTTAGTGCATTACATATCACGAAAGATCTAATCGAGTGCTGTGTGGATACTTTTCCTCCGAATCTAATTAAATCAAACTAGTGAGAGTGCATAGAAATATTTGCATTACGAAGTTACACATAATTTCTGCAAAGCAAACAGTGCAAACCAGTGAACTAAAAAGCAACGGTGCTTCATTGTTTAGTGAATTCCGTTGATTTGGATTATTTAGTTTCAGTGCTGACTGAAGTGAATCGTACACACAATCAACAAATTGGATATCGATTATTATCATTTGCAAGCAAGTAAGTCCATTCCAGTTATTTATTTTTTTTTATAAAATGGAAGCCCTTCTTAACCAACAACGGGTCTTGTCAACTCATATCAATAATTTCATTGAAAACACGAATAAAACTGGCAAAGATAAGCATACTGAAAGTTTTCTCCAATCTCGTTTGGATCTCTTAATCAAATATTGGGATAAATTTTCAAACAACCATGACGACATTATTGCGATAGCTACTGATGCAAGCCTACTATTGCCTTACTTCAAGGAGAGTCATTTTGAAGACACCGAATTGAGTTATTGTGAGATATACAGTCTTCTCAGATATATGTTAAGCAAATTTAAATCTTCGAGTGAAGTCCGTTCTGATAAATGCGGATTTTCATTATCTACGCTGCCTAAAATTCAACTGAATCGTTTTGGAGGAGACTTAAAAGAGTGGCCAGCCTTCCACGACTTATTTAAAAGTCTGATTCACATAAATACTGACCTCACAGGTTCCCAAAAGTTATACTATCTTAAGACTAGCCTTTACGGTTCAGCTGAACAGCTTCTGCGAAACACAGCGATTACTGATGCAAATTATACAAGTGCCTGGAAACTGCTTTGTGAGCGATATAACAATGATCGATTGCTTGTCACTACTTATTTAAGACTCATACCTTTAATGCCTCCTATGAGAAGTGAATCATTTGCGGAGCTCAGAAAGTTACATGATGGTATAATTGAAGCAGTGAAAGCTTTAGAAGCACTAGGTCGCCCCGTTCAACATTGGGATGATTGGTTAGTTTATACCACAGTGCAAAAATTAGACCCAATTACGAGAAAGGATTGGGAGAACTCCTTGTCAGCTACGACATCCCTTCCCACCTTTGAAGCATTATGTGCCTTCTTACAACACCGTGTCAATACCCTTGAAATAGTCGGAAACAATACATTCAATGTGCGAGAGTCAATTAAACCCATCCAAAACAAATTGTTCAAAAAAGATGCCTTCGTCAAATCGCATTTTGCCTCTAGTAAATCCACCAATAATACGGGAAAGTGTTCGAAATGCAACGGCAAACATCTCCTTTTGTTTTGCCCTATTCTTCGCCAATTCACTACCCAACAACATCTTGATTTCGTGACGAAAGAGCATCTCTGTTTCAATTGCCTACGAGCAAATCATTCAGTAGTGGACTGTCCCTCACCTCACCGATGCAAGCATTGCTCACAGCAACATCATTCAATGTTACACATGGTACATAACAATTGTAACACGACACAATCTTCTGCACCCAATGATAGAGGAAGGACACCCCATCCTAGCACATCTGATGTCGAACATAAAACCTACACATGGAATTCAAAATCTAAATTACCGCTAACCTCAAATCTATCTGCAATTACTGTGGCTAATACTAAGCTTCAGCATCCAATTCCGTCAATTTTACTAGCGACAGCCAGCTCACAAAAATAGCTGTACCTCATAAAATAGAACAGAACGATTTCCCTCATTTACAAGATCTGCAGCTAGCAGATCCAACATTTGCGGATGATACACCCATTGACTTAATTATTGGTGCTGAACTTTACTACATGATTATTCGAGAAGGACTTCGCATCGGGACTCCAACTGCGCAAAATACTTCGTTGGGCTGGATAGTATCCGGACCTACAGTCTCTCATAAAACCCATGATTCAGCTCTAGTATACGTAAATCATTCTTATACAGATCAATCAACACCTGATGCACTTGATTTCTTATTACAAAAGTTCTGGGAGGCGGAAGATGTTCCAACCATGCATTCCATACTCTCGGAAGAAGATCAAGCGTGTGAGGATTTTTACAAGGCCACAACTCAACGTCAGTCAAATGGAAGATATGTAGTAAGGTTACCCATTCGTCCTGAGTTCCGAGGTGGAGTAACCTTCGGCGATTCCAAGTCTAATGCCATGCAAAGTCTTAAACTATTAGAACGTCGGTTTACTAACAACGCTCTCTTAAAGGATCGTTATATACAGTTCATGCAGGAGTACTTACAGCTAAACCACATGGAGGTTATCACAAAGGATAACACTGTTTACGATACGTCCTCTCAGTTCTACTTGCCACACCATGGAGTGCTAAATGACAATAGTACCACCACAAAATTGCGTGTAGTATTCAATGGATCTAGAAAATCACGAGGAGGACTCTCCCTCAATGATTACCTTGCAGTTGGACCGAAATTACAATCAGACTTATTTGGGATTGACTTGAAATGGAGAATACATCCAGTCGTTCTTGCTGCGGATATAAGGATGATGTATCGTCAAATACGTGTACACGAAGAAGACTGTGACCTTCAGCGAATAATCTGGCGAGCTTCAGCATCAGAGCCTATGGAAACTTACCGATTACTGACTGTTACTTACGGTACAACCGCTGCCCCCTACCTAGCGATCCGGACACTACTACAATTAGCCGAGGAAGAGGAATCAAAAAACCCACTTGGAGCAAAAATAATACGGAACCACTTTTATGTCGATGACGTCCTTTTCGGTGCAGAAGACATTCCATCAGCTCTTGTTGCTCAACGAGTACTTGTTAGAATCCTGGAAGCAGGTGGATTTCAGCTACATAAGTGGGCATCTAACTCACCTGAGGCCTTACAAGGGATTCACTCCCCAGCTACCAGTAAATTCCTCAACTTATCAGCGGATTCAATTATTAAAACTCTTGGACTCTTTTGGAATCCAACATCGGACTGTGTTGATTATCAAGTGAAACTTCTAGATCCACCAGCGGTTCTTACCAAACGTACCCTACTTTCCGATGTAGCGAAATTGTACGATCCCTTAGGATTCTTATCACCTACGATTGTTTCGGCTAAAACTTTTATCCAGCAGCTATGGTTGCAAAAGCTGGACTGGGACACACCACTTCCGGACAATATTAGTAATAAATGGCTTAATTTCCGTAACGAGCTTGAATACTTACAGAATGTATCTATACCAAGGTGGATTGGGGTTCACTCATCGACAATGTCTTATGAACTCCACCCCTTCTCAGATGCCTCGGAATTAGCATACTCTGCAGTCGTGTATTTGAGATCAATGCATGATTACACCAATATCCAGCTTTCACTACTTTGTGCAAAAACCAAACTAGCTCCCTTGAAAAGGTTATCTATCCCGAGATTAGAGCTCATGGGTGCTCATCTTTTATCAAGACTGGTGAACAATGTCCAACGAACCCTAGAGTTTGAACAAGTACCAACGTATTGCTGGACAAACTCTTTGACTGTTTTAACATGGCTGACCTCTCATCCATCTAAGTGGAAAACTTTTGTCGCCAACCGAGTAAGCCAAACTCTCGAGTTGGTTCCAAATGCCAAATGGAAATATGTGCCATCAAGTTGGAATCCTGCCGATTGTGCATCCAGAGGAGTCCGAGCAGAAAAGTTACCGAACCACCCATTGTGGTGGCAAGGACCTACATGGTTGAAATCTCCGTCATCGTTATGGCCAACAACACCCGTTCGTCCTCGGATTCAAAATTTAGACCTCGAAGAAAATACTACTGTTCTTAGTTCTACTATTTCGGTTATCACCACCGAATATTGGACCTTAATTCACAAATATTCGTCCTTATCACGTCTTCTACGAATAACCGCTTGGTGCAATCGATTTGTACATAACTGCAGAGCCGACTCACACAACCGCAAAAAAGGGAATCTCACATCCAGTGAAGTTTATCAAGCACTACAATTTTGGGTTCGACAGGATCAAAGAGTATCATTTCCCAAAGAATATCAACAGCTTTCAACAGGGCGTGTAATTTCCACAAGTAGCTCAATTCTGCGGCTATCTCCTACTTTTGAGTCGAAAACTTCTACTCTACATGTTGGGGGACGATTACAACAATCAGATTTAGTGAGCAGCGCTAAGCATCAACTTCTTCTATCAAAGACTAGTCCATTATCGAAACTTATCGTTCAAGAAGCCCACGAGAAAACATTGCACGGGGGAATCCAGTTAACCCTCAGCTTCACCCGTCAGCGATTTTGGATACTGGGATCAAGAGACTTAGTTCGTCAGACAATCCGAAGATGCGTGATATGCTTTCGACAACGAGCTTCTGCTCAAACACAATTAATGGGGATCCTTCCATCCGTACGTGTCAAGCCTAATAAACCATTTCTTTATACCGGTATAGACTACGCAGGACCCATTCTTGTCCGATACGGCCCAGGCCGAGGAAGACCAGCTCACAAAGCATACATAGCTTTATTCGTGTGTATGTCAACGAAAGCTATACATCTAGAGCTTGTGTCGGATATGACTACCGACGCCTTCATAGCGTCTTACAAGAGGTTTACAGCTCGAAGAGGATATTGCAAGGCTGTGTATAGTGACAATGCAACAACATTTGTAGGTGCCTCCAAAGAACTTCGAAATTTCTTATTTTTCTGCCAATCTAAGCTTCCAGAGCCATTAAGTAATCTTTTGACTTCACAAGAGACAGAGTGGCACTTCATACCACCACACGCCCCGAACTTCGGAGGCTTGTGGGAGGCAGGTGTCAAATCGGTAAAGCACCATCTTAAAAGGGTTATTGGAAGTTCAACTTTAACTTTTGAGGAACTTTACACACTTCTGACCCAAATAGAAGCGTGCGTAAATTCTCGTCCTCTATACCCGCTGTCTCCGGACGCGGATGATGTTGAAGTTTTAACGCCAGGACATTTCCTGATTGGTTCTGCACCACTGACTGTTCCAGAACCATCTCTTGAGTCCACATGCTCAAATCGGTTGTCCAGATGGAAGCTTTTACACCAAATGTATGAACATTTTTGGAGAAGATGGTCTGCAGACTATCGGAACAATTTACAAGAAAGGACCAAATGGATGAAGAAGCAACCGAATGTGACCCCAGGACTTCTCGTTCTTATCCGTGATGACCATACACCACCTTCGACATGGGCACTTGGACGAGTCATTTCATCTCATCCAGGCTCTGACGGACTTATACGAGTCGTTAAACTTCAAAGCAATGGTCATACCATGACACGTCCTATTAATAAAATTTGCGCTCTTCCAATTGCAGATAATGACAACGCCCCGTCTAACCAGGATCTGCCAGGGTGGGCGGTGCCCCCATCTGATGTTCACGTCAATTCAGGCAGCCAAGCTGACAGCCCTGAGAAATAATTCTAGTACCAGCTGACACCCCTAAAATATATTTTGAATATTCTTTCGTCGCAAGGACGAGATGGGCGGTTATGTTCCAGTCATTTTGTATATTCAACGACTCACATCAGTAAACCAAACCAACTCTACAATAATTCGCTGCATTCCAAACAAATTAGAATTTTTTAAAATAATAGATAGCTGTAATGCGTTTAATGATCATTGTCATAGATGTATATATATTTCAACAAGCCTTCAGCTCTTAGTCTAAATTTGATTCTTTTAAATATGTATGTGCATCCATCTGTTTGGGTAGCGCTTGGTTTTCACGTTAGCCAGATTAGTGTTATCAGTTTGCGTTGGCTTCTCCACTCGATCAGATCGCGTTGTTGACAATATTTTATAAGGTTGTACCAAAAAGAAAGAATTGAAATAAAGAATTGCATTACTATCTGAAAGAAGACTTTTTTGTTTACTTGTGTATATCGTTAATATAAAATTGTGACTCGGGGGATTTCTCGTTAATCCGGCTGCGCGGATAGAACAACTATCCCTGGCGTATTTAAAATTTGCGACAGTATAAAATTAAATTTTGAAAAATTTACTATAGAAAAGGCAATCCCTGGCGCAATTAAAATTTGCGACAGTAAAAAATTATTTTTTGAATTATTTACAATAGAAAAGGCAATCCGTGGCGTATTTAAAATTTTCGACAGGAAAAAATTATTTTTTGAAAAATTTACTGTAGAAAAGGCAATCCCTGGCGTAATTAAAATTTGCGACAGTAACAAATTATATTTTGAAAAAATTTACTGTAGAAATGGCAATCCCTGGCGTAATTAAAATTTGCGACAGTAAAAAATTATTTTTTGAAAAATTTACTGTAGAAATGGCAATCCCTGGCGTATTTAAAATTTGCGACAGTATAAAATTAAATTTTGAGAAATTTACTATCGAAAAGGCAATCCCTGGCGCAATTAAAATTTGCGACAGTAAAAAATTAATTTGTGAAATATTTACTGTAGAAAAGGCAATCCTTGGCGCAATTAAAATTTGCGACAGTAAAAAATTATTTTTTGAAAAATTTACTACAGAAAGGCAATCCCTGGCGGATTTAAAATTTGCGACAGTATAAAATTAAATTTTGAAAAATTTACTATAGAAAAGGCAATCCCTGGCGCAATTAAAATTTGCGACAGTAAAAAATTATTTTTTGAAAAATTTACTGTAGAAAAGGCAATCCCTGGCGTAATTAAAATTTGCGACAGTAAAAAATTATTTTTTGAAAAATTTACTGTAGAAAAGGCAATCCCTGGCGTAATTAAAATTTGCGACAGTTAAAAATTATTTTTTGAAAAATTTACTATAGAAAAGGCAATCCCTGGCGTAATTAAAATTTGCGACAGTAAAAAATTATTTTTTGAAAAATTTACTGTAGAAAATGCAATCCCTGGCGTATTTAAAATTTGTGAAAGTAAAAAATTATTTTTTGAATAATTAACTATAGAAAAGGCAATCCCTGGCGCAATTAAAATTTGCGACAGTAAAAAATTATTTTTTGAAAAATTTACTATAGAAAAGGCAATCCCTGGCGTATTTAAAATTTGCGACAGTAAAAAACTATTTTTTGAAAAATTTACTATAGAAAAGGCAATCCCTGGCGTATTTAAAATTTGCGACAGTAAAAAATTAGTTTTTGAAAATTTACCATAGAAAAGGCAATCCCTGGCGGATTTAAAATTTGCGACAGTAAAAAATTAATTTGTGAAAAATTTACTATAGAAAAGGCAATCCCTGGCGTAATTAAAATTTGCGAGAGTATAAAATTATTTTTTGAAAAATTTACTATAGAAAAGGCAATCCCTGGCGTATTTAAAATTTGCGACAGTATAAAATTATTTTTTGAAAAAATTACTGTAGAAAAGGCAATCCCTGGCGTAATTAAAATTTGCGACAGTAAAAAATTATTTTTTGAAAAATTTACTGTAGAAAAGGCAATCCCTGGCGCAGTTAAAATTTGCGACAGTAGAACATTATTTTTTGAAAAATTTACTATAGAAAAGGCAATCCCTGGCGTAATTAAAATTTTCGACAGTAAAAAATTATTTTTTGTAAAATTTACTGTAGAAAAGGCAATCCCTGGCGCAATAACAATTTGAGACAGTACAAAATTATTTTTTGAAAAATTTACTGTAGAAAAGGCAATCCCTGGCGTAATTAAAATTTGGACAGTAAAAAAGTATTTTTTGAAAAATTTACTGTAGAAAAGGCAATCCCTGGCGTAATTAAAATTTGCGACAGTAAAAAATTATTTTTTGAAATATTTACTATAGAAAAGGCAATCCCTGGCGTATTTAAAATTTGCGACAGTATAAATTAAATTTTGAAAAATTTACTATAGAAAAGGCAATCCCTGGCGCAATTAAAATTTGCGACAATAAAAAATTATTTTTTTTGCAAAATTTACTATAGAAAGGGCAGTCCCTGGCGCAATTAAAATTTGCGACAGTAAAAAATTATTTTTTGAATAATTTACTGTGGAAAAGGCAATCCCTGGCGCAATTAAAATTTGCGACAGTATAAAATTATTTTTTGAAAAATTTACTGTAGAAAAGGCAATCCCTGGCGTAATTAAAATTTGCGACAGTAAAAAATTATTTTTTGAAAAATTTACAATAGGAAAGGCAATCCCTGGCCTAATTAAAATTTGCGACAGTAAAAAATTATTTTTTGAATAATTTACTGTAGAAAAGGCAATCCCTGGCGCAATTAAAATTTGCGACAGTATAAATTATTTTTTGAAAAATTTACTATAGAAAAGGCAATCCCTGGCGTAATTAAAATTGCGACAGTAAAAATTATTTTTTGAAAAATTTACTATAGAAAAGGCAATCCCTGGCGTAATTAAAATTTTCGACAGTAAAAAATTATTTTTTGAAAAATTTAATGTAGAAAAGGCAGTCCCTGGCGTGTTTAAAATTTGCGACAGTAAAAAATTATTTTTTGAATAATTTGCTATAGAAAAGGCAATTCCTGGCGTATTTAAAATTTGCGACAGTAAAAAATTAATTTGTGAAAAATTTACTGTAGAAAGGGCAATCCCTGGCGTAATTAAAATTTGCGACAATAAAAAATTATTTTTTGAAAAATTTACTATAGAAAAGGCAATCCCTGGCGTATTTAAAATTTGCGACAGTAAAAAATTATTTTTTGAAAAATTTACTGTAGAAAAGGCAATCCCTGGCGTATTTAAAATTTGGGACAGTAAAAAATTATTTTTTGTAAAATTCACTGTAGAAAAGGCAATCCCTTTCGTAATTAAAATTTGCGACAGTAACAAATTATTTTTTGAAAAATTTACTATAGAAAAGGCAATTAATTCCTGGCGTAATTAAAATTTGCGACAGTAAAAAATTATTTTTTGAATAGTTTACTATAGAAAAGGCAATCCCTGGCGTAATTAAAATTTTCGACAGTAAAAAATTATTTTTTGTAAAATTTACGGTAGAAAAGACAATCCCTGGCGCAATTACAATTTGCGACAGTAAAAAATTATTTTTTGAAAAATTTACTGTAGAAAAGGCAATCCTTGGCGTAATTAAAATTTGCGACAGTAAAAAATTATTTTTTGAAAAATTTACTATAGAAAAGGCAATCCCTGGCGCAATTAAAATATGCACCAGTAAAAAATAATTTTTTGAAAAATTTACTGTAGAAAAGGCAATCCCTGGCGTATTTAAAATTTGCGACAGTAAAAAATTATTTTTTGAATAATTTACTATACAAAAGGCAATCCCTGGCGTATTTAAAATTTGCGACACTAAAAAATTAATTTGTGAAAAATTTACTATAGAAAAGGCAATCCCTGGCGTGTTTAAAATTTGCGACAGTAAAAAATTATTTTTTCAATAATTTACTATAGAAAAGGCAATCCCTGGCGTATTTAAAATTTGCGACAGTAAAAAATTAATTTGTGAAAAATTTACTATAGAAAGGCAATCCCTGACGTAATTAAAATTCTCGACAGTAAAAAAATAGTTTTTGAAAAATTTACTATAGAAAAGGCAATCCCTGGCGGATTTAAAATTTGCGACAGTATAAAATTATTTTTTGTAAAATTTACTATAGAAAAGGCAATCCCCGGGCGTATTTAAAATTTGCGACAGTATGAAATTATTTTTTGAAAAATTTACTGTAGAAAAAGCAATTCCTGGCGTAATTAAAATTTGCGACAGTAAAAAACTATTTTTGAAAAATTTACTATAGAAAAGGCAATCCTGGCGCAATTAAAATTTGCGACAGTATAAAATTATTTTTTGAAAAATTTACTGTAGAAAAGGCAATCCTGGCGCAATTAGAAGTTGCGACAGTATAAAATTATTTTGTGTAAAATTTACTGTAGAAAAGGCAATCCCTGGCACAATTAAAATTTGCGATAGTATAAAAATTATTTTTTGTAAAATTTACTGTAGAAAAGGCAATTCCTGGCGCAATTAAAATTTGCGAGAGTAAAAAAATTTACTATAGGAAAGGCAATCCCTGGCGTAATTAAAATTTTCGACAGTAAAAAATTAATTTTTGAAAAAATTTACTATAGAAAAGGCAATCCCTGGCGGATTTAAAATTTGCGACAGTAAACAAATATTTTTTGCAAAATTTACTATAGAAAAGGCAATCCCTGGCGCAATTAAAATTTGGGACAGTATAAAATTATTTTTTGAAAAATTTACTATAGAAAAGGCAATCCCTGGCGTATTTAAAATTTGCGACAGTAAAAAATTATTTTGTGAAAAATTTACTATAGAAAAGGCAATCCCTGGCGTATTTAAAATTTGCGACAGTAAAAAATTATTTTTTGCAAAATTTACTATAGAAAAGGCAATCCCTGGCGTATTTAAAACTTGCGACAGTATAAAATTATTTTTTGAAAAAATTACTGTAGAAAAGGCAATCCCTGGCGTAATTAAAATTTGCGACAGTAAAAAATTATTTTTTGAAAAATTTACTGTAGAAAAGGCAATCCCTGGCGCAGTTAAAATTTGCGACAGTAGAAAATTATTTTTGAAAAATTTACTATAGAAAAGGCAATCCCTGGCGTAATTAAAATTTTCGACAGTAAAATATAATTTTTTGAAAAATTTACTATACAAAAGGCAATCCCTGGCCTAATTAAAATTTGCGACAGTAAAAAATTATTTTTTGAGTAATTTACTGTAGAAAAGGCAATCCCTGGCGCAATTAAAATTTGCGACAGTATAAAATTATTTTTTGAAAAATTTACTGTAGAAAAGGCAATCCCTGGCGTAATTAAAATTTGCGACAGTAAAAATTATTTTTTGAAAAATTTTACTATAGAAAAGGCAATCCCCGGCGTAATTAAAATTTTCGACAGTAAAAAATTATTTTTTGAAAAATTTAATGTAGAAAAAGGCAATCCCTGGCGTATTTAAAATTTGCGACAGTAAAAAATTATTTTTTGAATAATTTGCTATAAAAAAAGGCAATTCCTGGCGTATTTAAAATTTGCGACAGTAAAAAATTAATTTGTGAAAAATTTACTGTAGAAAGGGCAATCCCTGGCGTAATTAAAATTTGCGACAATAAAAAATTATTTTTTGAAAAATTTACTATAGAAAAGGCAATCCTGGCGTATTTAAAATTTGCGACAGTAAAAAATTATTTTTTGAAAAATTTACTGTAGAAAAGGCAATCCCTGGCGTATTTAAAATTTGGGACAGTAAAAAATCATTTTTTGTAAAATTTACTGTAGAAAAGGCAATCCCTTTCGTAATTAAAATTTGCGACAGTAACAAATTATTTTTTGAAAAATTTACTATAGAAAAGGCAATTAATTCCAGGCGTAATTAAAATTTGCGACAGTAAAAAAATTATTTTTTGAATAGTTTACTATAGAAAAGGCAATCCCTGGCGTAATTAAAATTTTCAACAGTAAAAAATTATTTTTTGTAAAATTTACGGTAGAAAAGACAATCCCTGGCGCAATTACAATTTGCGACAGTAAAAAATTATTTTTTGAAAAATTTACTGTAGAAAAGGCAATCATTGGCGTAATTAAAAGTTGCGACAGTAAAAAATTATTTTTTGAAAAATTTACTATAGAAAAGGCAATCCCTGGCGCAATTAAAATATGCACCAGTAAAAAATAATTTTTTGAAAATTTACTGTAGAAAAGGCAATCCCTGGCGTATTTAAAATTTGCGACAGTAAAAAATTATTTTTTTGAATAATTTACTATACAAAAGGCAATCCCTGGCGTATTTAAAATTTGCGACAGTAAAAATTAATTTGTGAAAAATTTACTATAGAAAAGGCAATCCCCTGGCGTGTTTAAAATTTGCGACAGTAAAAAATTATTTTTTCAATAATTTACTATAGAAAAGGCAATCCCTGGCTTATTTAAAATTTGCGACAGTAAAAAATTAATTTGTGAAAAATTTACTATAGAAAGGCAATCCCTGACGTAATTAAAATTCTCGACAGTAAAAAAATAGTTTTTGAAAAATTTACTATAGAAAAGGCAATCCCTGGCGGATTTAAAATTTGCGACAGTATAAAATTATTTTTTGTAAAATTTACTATAGAAAAGGCAATGCCTGGCGTATTTAAAATTTGCGACAGTAAAAAAATTTACTATAGAAAAGGCAATCCCTGGCGTAATTAAAATTTTCGACAGTAAAAAATTAATTTTTGAAAATTTACTATAGAAAAGGCAATCCCTGGCGTAATTAAAATTTGGACAGTAAAAAAGTATTTTTTGAAAAATTTACTGTAGAAAAGGCAATCCCTGGCGTAATTAAATTTGGACAGTAAAAAAGTATTTTTTGAAAAATTTACTGTAGAAAAGACAATCCCTGGCGTAATTAAAATTTGCGACAGTAAAAAATTATTTTTTGAAATATCTACTATAGAAAAGGCGATCCTGGCGTATTTAAAATTTGCGACAGTATAAAATTAAATTTTGAAAAATTTACTATAGAAAAGGCAATCCCTGGCGCAATTAAAATTTGCGACAGTAAAAAATTATTTTTTTGCAAAATTTACTATAGAAAGGGCAGTCCCTGGCGCAATTAAAATTTGCGACAGTAAAAAATTATTTTTTGAATAATTTACTGTAGAAAAGGCAATCCCTGGCGCAATTAAAATTTGCGACAGTATAAAATTATTTTTTGAAAAATTTACTGTAGAAAAGGCAATACCTGGCGTAATTAAAATTTGCGACAGTAAAATATTATTTCTTGAAAAATTTACTATAGAAAAGGCAATCCCTGGCCTAAGTAAAATTTGCGACAGTAAAAAATTATTTTTTGAATAATTTACTGTAGAAAAGGCAATCCCTGGCGCAATTAAAATTTGCGACAGTATAAAATTATTTTTTGAAAAATTTACTGTAGAAAAGGCAATCCCTGGCGTAATTAAAATTTGCGACAGTAAAAATTATTTTTTGAAAAATTTACTATAGAAAAGGCAATCCCTGGCGTGTTTAAAATTTGCGACAGTAAAAAATTATGTTTTCAATAATTTACTATAGAAAAGGCAATCCCTGGCGTATTTAAATTTGCGACAGTAAAAAATTAATTTGTGAAAAATTTACTATAGAAAGGCAATCCCTGACGTAATTAAAATTCTCGACAGTAAAATATTATTTCTTGAAAAATTTACTATAGAAAAGGCAATCCCTGGCCTAATTAAAATTTGCGACAGTAAAAAATTATTTTTTGAATAATTTACTGTAGAAAAGGCAATCCCTGGCGCAATTAAAATTTGCGACAGTATAAAATTATTTTTTGAAAAATTTACTGTAGAAAAGGCAATCCCTGGCGTAATTAAAATTTGCGACAGTAAAATATTATTTTTTGAAAAATTTACTATAGAAAAGGCAATCCCTGGCCTAGTTAAAATTTGCGACAGTAAAAAATTATTTTTTGAATAATTTACTGTAGAAAAGGCAATCCCTGCGCAATTAAAATTTGCGACAGTATAAAATTATTTTTTGAAAAATTTACTGTAGAAAAGGCAATCCCTGGTGTAATTAAAATTTGCGACAGTAAAAATTATTTTTTGAAAAATTTACTATAGAAAATGCAATCCCTGGCGCAATTAAAACTTGCGACAGTAAAAAATTATTTTTTGAAAAATTTACTGTAGAAAAGGCAATCCCTGGCGTAGTTAAAATTTGCGACAGTAAAAAATTATATTTTGAAAAATTTACTGTAGAAAAGGCAATCCCTGGCGTAATTAAAATTTGCGACAGTAAAAAAATATTTTTTGAAAAATTTACTATAGAAAAGGCAATCCCTGGCGTATTTAAAATTTGCGACAGTAAAAAATTATTTTTTGAAAAATTTACTACAGAAAAGGCAATCCCTGGCGGATTTAAAATTTGCGACAGTATAAAATTATTTTTTGTAAAATTTACTATAGAAAAGGCAATCCCTGGCGTATTTAAAATTTGCGACAGTAAAAAAATTTACTATAGAAAAGGCAATCCCTGGCGTAATTAAAATTTTCGACAGTAAAAAATTAATTTTTGAAAAATTTACTATAGAAAAGGCAATCCCTGGCGTAATTAAAATTTGGACAGTAAAAAAGTATTTTTTGAAAAATTTACTGTAGAAAAGGCAATCCCTGGCGTAATTAAAATTTGGACAGTAAAAAAGTATTTTTTGAAAAATTTACTGTAGAAAAGACAATCCCTGGCGTAATTAAAATTTGCGACAGTAAAAAATTATTTTTTGAAATATCTACTATAGAAAAGGCAATCCCTGGCGTATTTAAAATTTGCGACAGTATAAAATTAAATTTTGAAAAATTTACTATAGAAAAGGCAATCCCTGGCGCAATTAAAATTTGCGACAGTAAAAAATTATTTTTTTGCAAAATTTACTATAGAAAGGGCAGTCCCTGGCGCAATTAAAATTTGCGACAGTAAAAAATTATTTTTTGAATAATTTACTGTAGAAAAGGCAATCCCTGGCGCAATTAAAATTTGCGACAGTATAAAATTATTTTTTGAAAAATTTACTGTAGAAAAGGCAATACCTGGCGTAATTAAAATTTGCGACAGTAAAATATTATTTCTTGAAAAATTTACTATAGAAAAGGCAATCCCTGGCCTAAGTAAAATTTGCGACAGTAAAAAATTATTTTTTGAATAATTTACTGTAGAAAAGGCAATCCCTGGCGCAATTAAAATTTGCGACAGTATAAAATTATTTTTTGAAAAATTTACTGTAGAAAAGGCAATCCCTGGCGTAATTAAAATTTGCGACAGTAAAAATTATTTTTTGAAAAATTTACTATAGAAAAGGCAATCCCTGGCGTGTTTAAAATTTGCGACAGTAAAAAATTATTTTTTCAATAATTTACTATAGAAAAGGCAATCCCTGGCGTATTTAAAATTTGCGACAGTAAAAAATTAATTTGTGAAAAATTTACTATAGAAAGGCAATCCCTGACGTAATTAAAATTCTCGACAGTAAAATATTATTTCTTGAAAAATTTACTATAGAAAAGGCAATCCCTGGCCTAATTAAAATTTGCGACAGTAAAAAATTATTTTTTGAATAATTTACTGTAGAAAAGGCAATCCCTGGCGCAATTAAAATTTGCGACAGTATAAAATTATTTTTTGAAAAATTTACTGTAGAAAAGGCAATCCCTGGCGTAATTAAAATTTGCGACAGTAAAATATTATTTTTTGAAAAATTTACTATAGAAAAGGCAATCCCTGGCCTAATTAAAATTTGCGACAGTAAAAAATTATTTTTTGAATAATTTACTGTAGAAAAGGCAATCCCTGGCGCAATTAAAATTTGCGACAGTATAAAATTATTTTTTGAAAAATTTACTGTAGAAAAGGCAATCCCTGGTGTAATTAAAATTTGCGACAGTAAAAATTATTTTTTGAAAAATTTACTATAGAAAATGCAATCCCTGGCGCAATTAAAACTTGCGACAGTAAAAAATTATTTTTTGAATAATTTGCTTTAGAAAAGGCAATTCCTGGCGAATTTAAAATTTGCGACAGTAAAAAATTATTTTTTGAAAAATTTACTGTAGAAAAGGCAATCCCTGGCGTATTTAAAATTTGGGACAGTAAAAAATCATTTTTTGTAAAATTTACTGTAGAAAAGGCAATCCCTTTCGTAATTAAAATTTGCGACAGTAACAAATTATTTTTTGAAAAATTTACTATAGAAAAGGCAATTAATTCCTGGCGTAATTAAAATTTGCGACAGTAAAAAATTATTTTTTGAATAGTTTACTATAGAATAGGCAATCCCTGGCGTAATTAAAATTTTCGACAGTAAAAAATTATTTTTTGTAAAATTTACGGTAGAAAAGACAATCCCTGGCGCAATTACAATTTGCGACAGTAAAAAAATATTTTTTGAAAAATTTACTGTAGAAAAGCCAATCCTTGGCGTAATTAAAATTTGCGACAGTAAAAAATTATTTTTTGAAAAATTTACTATAGAAAAGGCAATCCCTGGCGCAATTAAAATATGCACCAGTAAAAAATAATTTTTTGAAAAATTTACTGTAGAAAAGGCAATCCCTGGCGTATTTAAAATTTGCGACAGTAAAAAATTATTTTTTGAATAATTTACTATACAAAAGGCAATCCCTGGCGTATTTAAAATTTGCGACAGTAAAAATTAATTTGTGAAAAATTTACTATAGAAAAGGCAATCCCTGGCGTGTTTAAAATTTGCGACAGTAAAAAATTATTTTTTCAATAATTTACTATAGAAAAGGCAATCCCTGGCGTATTTAAAATTTGCGACAGTAAAAAATTAATTTGTGAAAAATTTACTATAGAAAGGCAATCCCTGACGTAATTAAAATTCTCGACAGTAAAAAAATAGTTTTTGAAAAATTTACTATAGAAAAGGCAATCCCTGGCGGATTAAAAATTTGCGACAGTATAAAATTATTTTTTGTAAAATTTACTATAGAAAAGGCAATCCCTGGCGTATTTAAAATTTGCGACAGTAAAAAAATTTACTATAGAAAATGCAATCCCTGGCGTAATTAAAATTTTCGACACTAAAAAATTAATTTTTGAAAAATTTACTATAGAAAGGCAATCCCTGGCGGATTTAAAATTTGCGACAGTAAAAAAATATTTTTTGCAAAATTTACTATAGAAAAGGCAATCCCTGGCGCAATTAAAATTTGGGACAGTATAAAATTATTTTTTGAAAAATTTACTATAGAAAAGGCAATCCCTGGCGTATTTAAAATTTGCGACAGTAAAAAATTATTTTGTGAAAAATTTACTATAGAAAAGGCAATCCCTGGCGTATTTAAAATTTGCGACAGTAAAAAATTATTTTTTGCAAAATTTACTATAGAAAAGGCAATCCCTGGCGTATTTAAAATTTGCGACAGTAAAAAATTATTTTTTGAAAAATTTACTGTAGAAAAGGCAATCCCTGGCGTAATTAAAATTTGCGACAGTAAAAAATTATTTTTTGAAAAATTTACTATAGAAAAGGCAATCCCTGGCGTAATTAAAATTTGCGACAGTAAAAAATTATTTTTTGAAAAATTTACTATAGAAAAGGTAATCCCTGGCGCAATTACAATTTGCGACAGTAAAAAATTATTTTTTGAAAAATTTACTGTAGAAAAGGCGATCCCTGGCGTAATTAAAATTTGCGACAGTAAAAAATTATTTTTTGAAAAATTTACTGTAGAAAAGGCAATCCCTGGCGTAATTAAAATTTGCGACAGTAAAAAACTATTCTTTGAATAATTTACTATAGAAAAGGCAATCCCGGGCGCAATTAAAACTTGCGACAGTAAAAAATTATTTTTTGAATAATTTACTATAGAAAGGGCAATCCCTGGCTTAATTAAAATTTTCGATAGTATAAAATTATTTCTTGAAAAATTTACTGTAGAAAAGGCAATCCCTGGCGCAATTAAAACTTGCGACAGAAAAAAATTATTTTTTGAAAAATTTACTATAGAAAAAGCAATCCCTGGCGTAATTAAAATTTGCGACAGTAAAAAATTATTTTTTGAATAATTTACTATAGAAAAGGCAATCCTTGGCGTAATTAAAATTTTCTACAGTAAAAAATTATTTTATGAATAATTTACTATAGAAAAGGCAATCCCTGGCGCAATTAAAAGTTGCGACAGTAGAAAATTATTTTTTGAAAAATTTACTATAGAAAAGGCAATCCCTGGCGTATTTAAAATTTGCGACAGTAAAAAATTATTTTTTGAAAAATTTACTATAGAAAAGGTAATCCCTGGCGCAATTACAATTTGCGACAGTAAAAAATTATTTTTTGAAAAATTTACTGTAGAAACGGCGATCCCTGGCGTAATTAAAATTTGTGACAGTAAAAAATTATCTTTTGAAAAATTTTCTGTAGAAAAGGCAATCCCTGGCGTAATTAAAATTTGCGACAGTAAAAAACTATTCTTTGAAAAATTTACTATAGAAAAGGCAATCCCTGGCGTAATTAAAATTTGCGACAGTAAAAAATTATTTTTTGAATAATTTACTATAGAAAAGGCAATCCCTGGCGCAATTAAAATTTGCGACAGTAGAAAATTATTTTTTGAAAAATTTACTATAGAAAAGGCAATGCCTGGCGTAATTAAAATTTTCTACAGTAAAAAATTATTTTGTGAATAATTTAATATAGAAAAGGCAATCCCTGGCGCAATTAAAATTTGCGACAGTAGAAAATTATTTTTTGAAAAATTTACTATAGAAAAGGCAATCCCTGGCGTATTTAAAATTTGCGACAGTAAAAAATTATTTTTTGAAAAATTTACTATAGAAAAGGTAATCCCTGGCGCAATTACAATTTGCGACAGTAAAAAATTATTTTCTGAAAAATTTACTGTAGAAAAGGCAATCCCTGGCGTAATTAAAATTTGCGACAGTAAAAAATTATTTTTTGAAAAATTTACTGTAGAAAAGGCAATCCCTGGCATAATTAAATTTGCGAGAGTAAAAAACTATTTTTTGAAAAATTTACTATAGAAAAGGCAATCCCTGGCGTAATTAAAATTTGCGACAGTAAAAAATTATTTTTTGAATAATTTACTATAGAAAAGGCAATCCCTGGCTTAATTAAAATTTGCGATAGTATAAAATTATTTTTTGAAAAATTTACTGTAGAAAAGACAATCCCTGGCGCAATTAAAACTTGCGACAGTAAAAAATTAATTTGTGAAAAATTTACTATAGAAAAGGCAATCCCAGGCGCAATTAAAACTTGCGACAGTAAAAAATGATTTTTTGAATAATTTACTATAGAAAAGGCAATCACTGGCGTAATTAAAATTTGCGACAGTAAAAAATTATTTTTTGAAAAATTTACTATAGAAAAGGCAATCCGTGGCGCATTTAAAATTTGCGACAGTAAAAAATTATTTTTTGAAAAATTTACTATAGAAAAGGTAATCCCTGGCGCAATTACAATTTGCGACAGTAAAAAATTATTTTCTGAAAAATTTACTGTAGAAAAGGCAATCCCTGGCGTATTTAAAATTTGCGACAGTAAAAAATTATTTTTTGAAAAATTTACTATAGAAAAGGTAATCCCTGGCGCAATTACAATTTGCGACAGTAAAAAATTATTTTTTGAAAAATTTACTGTAGAAACGGCAATCCCTGGCGTAATTAAAATTTGCGACAGTAAAAAATTATCTTTTGAAAAATTTTCTGTAGAAAAGGCAATCCCTGGCGTAATTAAAATTTGCGACAGTAAAAAACTATTCTTTGAATAATTTACTATAGAAAAGGCAATCCCGGGCGCAATTAAAACTTGCGACAGTAAAAAATTATTTTTTGAATAATTTGCTATAGAAAGGGCAATCCCTGGCTTAATTAAAATTTTCGATAGTATAAAATTATTTCTTGAAAAATTTACTGTAGAAAAGGCAATCCCTGGCGCAATTAAAACTTGCGACAGAAAAAAATTATTTTTTGAAAAATTTACTATAGAAAAAGCAATCCCTGGCGTAATTAAAATTTGCGACAGTAAAAAATTATTTTTTGAATAATTTACTATAGAAAAGGCAATCCCTGGCGTAATTAAAATTTTCTACAGTAAAAAATTATTTTATGAATAATTTACTATAGAAAAGGCAATCCCTGGCGCAATTAAAAGTTGCGACAGTAGAAAATTATTTTTTGAAAAATTTACTATAGAAAAGGCAATCCCTGGCGTATTTAAAATTTGCGACAGTAAAAAATTATTTTTTGAAAAATTTACTATAGAAAAGGTAATCCCTGGCGCAATTACAATTTGCGACAGTAAAAAATTATTTTTTGAAAAATTTACTGTAGAAACGGCGATCCCTGGCGTAATTAAAATTTGCGACAGTAAAAAATTATCTTTTGAAAAATTTTCTGTAGAAAAGGCAATCCCTGGCGTAATTAAAATTTGCGACAGTAAAAAACTATTCTTTGAAAAATTTACTATAGAAAAGGCAATCCCTGGCGTAATTAAAATTTGCGACAGTAAAAAATTATTTTTTGAATAATTTACTATAGAAAAGGCAATCCCTGGCGCAATTAAAATTTGCGACAGTAGAAAATTATTTTTTGAAAAATTTACTATAGAAAAGGCAATGCCTGGCGTAATTAAAATTTTCTACAGTAAAAAATTATTTTGTGAATAATTTAATATAGAAAAGGCAATCCCTGGCGCAATTAAAATTTGCGACAGTAGAAAATTATTTTTTGAAAAATTTACTATAGAAAAGGCAATCCCTGGCGTATTTAAAATTTGCGACAGTAAAAAATTATTTTTTGAAAAATTTACTATAGAAAAGGTAATCCCTGGCGCAATTACAATTTGCGACAGTAAAAAATTATTTTCTGAAAAATTTACTGTAGAAAAGGCAATCCCTGGCGTAATTAAAATTTGCGACAGTAAAAAATTATTTTTTGAAAAATTTACTGTAGAAAAGGCAATCCCTGGCATAATTAAATTTGCGAGAGTAAAAAACTATTTTTTGAAAAATTTACTATAGAAAAGGCAATCCCTGGCGTAATTAAAATTTGCGACAGTAAAAAATTATTTTTTGAATAATTTACTATAGAAAAGGCAATCCCTGGCTTAATTAAAATTTGCGATAGTATAAAATTATTTTTTGAAAAATTTACTGTAGAAAAGACAATCCCTGGCGCAATTAAAACTTGCGACAGTAAAAAATTAATTTGTGAAAAATTTACTATAGAAAAGGCAATCCCAGGCGCAATTAAAACTTGCGACAGTAAAAAATGATTTTTTGAATAATTTACTATAGAAAAGGCAATCACTGGCGTAATTAAAATTTGCGACAGTAAAAAATTATTTTTTGAAAAATTTACTATAGAAAAGGCAATCCCTGGCGCATTTAAAATTTGCGACAGTAAAAAATTATTTTTTGAAAAATTTACTATAGTAAAGGTAATCCCTGGCGCAATTACAATTTGCGACAGTAAAAAATTATTTTCTGAAAAATTTACTGTAGAAAAGGCAATCCCTGGCGTAATTAAAATTTGCGACAGTAAAAAATTATTTTTTGAAAAATTTACTGTAGAAAAGGCAATCCCTGGCATAATTAAAATTTGCGAGAGTAAAAAACTATTTTTTGAAAAATTTACTATAGAAAAGGCAATCCCTGGCGTAATTAAAATTTGCGACACTAAAAAATTATTTTTTGAATAATTTACTATAGAAAAGGCAATCCTTGGCTTAATTAAAATTTGCGATAGTATAAAATTATTTTTTGAAAAATTTACTGTAGAAAAGGCAATCCCTGGCGCAATTAAAACTTGCGACAGTAAAAAATTAATTTGTGAAAAATTTACTATAGAAAAGGCATTCCCAGGCGCAATTAAAACTTGCGACAGTAAAAAATGATTTTTTGAATAATTTACTATAGAAAAGGCAATCCCTGGCGTAATTAAAATTTGCGACAGTAAAAAATTATTTTTTGAAAAATTTACTATAGAAAAGGCAATACCTGGCGCATTTAAAATTTGCGACAGTAAAAAATTATTTTTTGAAAAATTTACTATAGAAAAGGCAATCCCTGGCGTAATTAAAATTTGCGACAATAAAAAATTATTTTTTGAATAATTTACTATAGAAAAGGCAATCCCGGGCGCAATTAAAACTTGCGACAGTAAAAAATTATTTTTTGAATAATTTACTATAGAAAAGGCAATCCCTGGCTTAATTATAATTTGCGATAGTATAAAATTATTTTTTGAAAAATTTACTGTAGAAAAGGCAATCCCTGGCGCAATTAAAACTTGCGACAGTAAAAAATTATTTTTTGAAAAATTTACTATAGAAAAAGCAATCCCTGGCGTAATTAAAATTTGCGACAGTAAAAAATTATTTTTTGAATAATTTACTATAGAAAAGGCAATCCCTGGCGTAATTAAAATTTTCTACAGTAAAAAATTATTTTATGAATAATTTACTATAGAAAAGGCAATCCCTGGCGCAATTAAAATTTGCGACAGTAAAAAATTATTTTTTGAAAAATTTACTATAGAAAAGGCAATCCCTGGCGTAATTAAAATTTGCGACAGTAAAAAATTATTTTTTGAAAAATTTACTATAGAAAGGCAATCCCTGGCGCATTTAAAATTTGCGACAGTAAAAAATTATTTTTTGAAAAATTTACTATAGAAAAGGCAATCCCTGGCGTAATTAAAATTTGCGACAATAAAAAATTATTTTTTGAATAATTTACTATAGAAAAGGCAATCCCGGGCGCAATTAAAACTTGCGACAGTAAAAAATTATTTTTTGAATAATTTACTATAGAAAAGGCAATCCCTGACTTAATTAAAATTTGCGATAGTATAAAATTATTTTTTGAAAAATTTACTGTAGAAAAGGCAATCCCTGGCGCAATTAAAACTTGCGACAGTAAAAAATAATATTTTGAAAAATTTACTATAGAAAAAGCAATCCCTGGCGTAATTAAAATTTGCGACAGTAAAAAATTATTTTTTGAATAATTTACTAAAGAAAAGGCAATACCTGTCGTAATTAAAATTTTCTACAGTAAAAAATTATTTTATGAATAATTTACTATAGAAAAGGCAATCCCTGGCGCAATTAAAATTTGCGACAGTAGAAAATTATTTTTTGAAAAATTTACTATAGAAAAGGCAATCCCTGGCGTATTTAAAATTTGCGACAGTAAAAAATTATTTTTTGAAAAATTCACTATAGAAAAGGTAATCCCTGGCGCAATTACAATTTGCGACAGTAAAAAATTATTTTTTGAAAAATTTACTGTAGAAAAGGCGATCCCTGGCGTAATTAAAATTTGCGACAGTAAAAAATTATTTTTTGAAAAATTTACTGTAGAAAAGGCAATCCCTGGCGTAATTAAAATTTGCGACAGTAAAAAACTATTCTTTGAAAAATTTACTATAGAAAAGGCAATCCCTGGCGTAATTAAAATTTGCGACAGTAGAAAATTATTTTTGGAAAAATTTACTATAGAAAAGGCAATCCCAGGCGCAATTAAAACTTGCGACAGTAAAAAATGTTTTTTTGAATAATTTACTATAGAAAAGGCAATCCCTGGCGTAATTAAAATTTGCGACAGTAAAAAATTATTTTTTGAAAAATTTACTATAGAAAAGTCAATCCCTGGCGCATTTAAAATTTGCGACAGTAAAAAATTATTTTTTGAAAAATTTACTATAGAAAAGGTAATCCCTGGCGCAATTACAATTTGCGACAGTAAAAAATTATTTTCTGAAAAATTTACTGTAGAAAAGGCAATCCCTGGCGTAATTAAAATTTGCGACAGTAAAAAATTATTTTTTGAAAAATTTACTGTAGAAAAGGCAATCCCTGGCATAATTAAAATTTGCGAGAGTAAAAAACTATTTTTTGAAAAATTTACTATAGAAAAGGCAATCCCTGGCGTAATTAAAATTTGCGACAGTAAAAAATTATTTTTTGAATAATTTACTATAGAAAAGGCAATCCCTGGCTTAATTAAAATTTGCGATAGTATAAAATTATTTTTTGAAAAATTTACTGTAGAAAAGGCAATCCCTGGCGCAATTAAAACTTGCGACAGTAAAAAATTAATTTGTGAAAAATTTACTATAGAAAAGGCAATCCCAGGCGCAATTAAAACTTGCGACAGTAAAAAATGATTTTTTGAATAATTTACTATAGAAAAGGCAATCCCTGGCGTAATTAAAATTTGCGACAGTAAAAAATTATTTTTTGAAAAATTTACTATAGAAAAGGCAATCCCTGGCGCATTTAAAATTAGCGACAGTAAAAAATTATTTTTTGAAAAATTTACTATAGAAAAGGCAATCCCTGGCGTAATTAAAATTTGCGACAATAAAAAATTATTTTTTGAATAATTTACTATAGAAAAGGTAATCCCGGGCGCAATTAAAACTTGCGACAGTAAAAAATTATTTTTTGAATAATTTACTATAGAAAAGGCAATCCCTGGCTTAATTAAAATTTGCGATAGTATAAAATTATTTTTTGAAAAATTTACTGTAGAAAAGGCAATCCTTGGCGCAATTAAAACTTGCGACAGTAAAAAATTATTTTTTGAAAAATTTAGTATAGAAAAAGCAATCCCTGGCGTAATTAAAATTTGCGACAGTAAAAAATTATTTTTTGAATAATTTACTATAGAAAAGGCAATCCCTGGCGTAATTAAAATTTTCTACAGTAAAAAATTATTTTATGAATAATTTACTATAGAAAAGGCAATCCCTGGCGCAATTAAAATTTGCGACAGTAAAAAATTATTTTTTTGAAAAATTTACTATAGAAAAGGCAATCCCTGGCGTAATTAAAATTTGCGACAGTAAAAAATTATTTTTTGAATAATTTACTATAGAAAAGGCAATCCCTGGCGTAATTAAAATTTGCGACAGTAAAAAATTATTTTTTGAAAAATTTACCATAGAAAAGGTAATCCCTGGCGCAATTAAAATTTACGACAGTAAAAAATTTATTTGTGAAAAATTTACTATAGAAAAGGCAATCCCAGGCGCAATTAAAACTTGCGACAGTAAAAAATGATTTTTTGAATAATTTACTATAGGAAAGGCAATCCCTGGCGTAATTAAAACTTGCGACAGTAAAAAATTATTTTTTGAAAAATTTACTATAGAAAAGGCAATCCCTGGCGCATTTAAAATTTGCGACAGTAAAAAATTATTTTTTTGGAAAAATTTACTATAGAAAAGGCAATCCCTGGCGTAATTAAAATTTGCGACAATAAAAAATTATTTTTTGAATAATTTACTATAGAAAAGGCAATCCCGGGCGCAATTAAAACTTGCGACAGTAAAAAAATATTTTTTGAATAATTTACTATAGAAAAGGCAATCCATGGCTTAATTAAAATTTGCGATAGTATAAAATTATTTTTTGAAAAATTTACTGTAGAAAAGGCAATCCCTGGCGCAATTAAAACTTGCGACAGTAAAAAATTATTTTTTGAAAAATTTACTATAGAAAAAGCAATCCCTGGCGTAATTAAAATTTGCGACAGTAAAAAATTATTTTTTGAATAATTTACTAAAGAAAAGGCAATACCTGGCGTAATTAAAATTTTCTACAGTAAAAAATTATTTTATGAATAATTTACTATAGAAAAGGCAATCCCTGGCGCAATTAAAATTTGCGACAGTAGAAAATTATTTTTTGAAAAATTTACTATAGAAATGGCAATCCCTGCCGTATTTAAAATTTGCGACAGTAAAAAATTATTTTTTGAAAAATTTACTATAGAAAAGGTAATCCCTGGCGCAATTACAATTTGCGACAGTAAAAAATTATTTTTTGAAAAATTTACTGTAGAAAAGGCGATCCCTGGCGTAATTAAAATTTGCGACAGTAAAAAATTATTTTTTGAAAAATTTACTGTAGAAAAGGCAATCCCTGGCGTAATTAAAATTTGCGACAGTAAAAAACTATTCTTTGAAAAATTTACTATAGAAAAGGCAATCCCTGGCGCAGTTAAAATTTGCGATAGTAAAAAATTATTTTTTGAATAATTTACTATAGAAAAGGCAATACCTGGCGCAATTAAAATTTGCGACAGTAGAAAATTATTTTTTGAAAAATTTACTATAGAAAAGGCAATCCCTGGCGTAATTAAAATTTTCTACAGTAAAAAATTATTTTGTGAATAATTTACTATAGAAAAGGTAATCCCTGGCGCAATTAAAATTTGCGACAGTAGAAAATTATTTTTTAAAAAATTTACTATAGAAAAGGCAATCCCTGGCGTATTTAAAATTTGCGACAGTAAAAAAGTATTTTTTGAAAAATTTACTATAGAAAAGGTAATCCCTGGCGCAATTACAATTTGCGACAGTAAAAAATTATTTTATGAAAAATTTACTGTAGAAAAGGCAATCCCTGGCGTAATTAAAATTTGCGACAGTAAAAAATTATTTTTTGAAAAATTTACTGTAGAAAAGGCAATCCCTGGCATAATTAAAATTTGCGAGAGTAAAAAATTATTTTTTGAAAAATTTACTATAGAAAAGGCAATCCCTGGCGTAATTAAAATTTGCGACAGTAAAAAATAATTTTTTGAATAATTTACTATAGAAAAGGCAATCGCTGGCGTATTTAAAATTTGCGACAGTAAAAAATTATTTTTTGAATAATTTACTATAGAAAAGGAAATCCCTGGCGTATTTAAAATTTGCGACAGTAAAAAATTAATTTGTGAAAAATTTACTATAGAAAATGCAATCCCTGGCGTATTTAAAATTTGCGACAGTAAAAAATTATTTTTTGAATAATTTACTATAGAAAAGGCAATCCCTGGCGTATTTAAAATTTGCGACAGTAAAAAATTAATTTGTGAAAAATTTACTATAGCAAAGGCAATCCCAGGCGTAATTAAAATTTGCGACAGTAAAAAATTATTTTTTGAAAAATTTACTATAGAAAAGGCAATCCCTGGCGCAAATAAAATTTGCGACAGTAAAAAATTATTTTTTTGCAAAATTTACTATAGAAAAGGCAATCCCTGGCGCAATTAAAATTTGCGACAGTAAAAAATTATTTTTTGAGTAATTTACTTTAGAAAAGGCAATCCCTGGCGTAATTAAAATTTGCGACAGTAGAAAATAATTTTTTGTAAAATTTACTGTAGAAAAGGCAATCCCTGGCGCAATTAAAATTTGCGACAGTAAAAAATTATTTTTTGAAAAATTTACTATAGAGAAGGCCATCCCTGGCGTATTTAAAATTTTCGACAGTAAAAAATTAATTTTTGAAAAATTTACTATAGAAAAGGCAATCCCTGGCGTAATTAAAATTTGCGACAGTAGAAAATTATTTTTTGAAAAATTTACTATAGAAAAGGCAATCCCTGGCGCAATTAAAATTTGCGACAGTAAAAAATAATTTTTTGAAAAATTTATTATAGAAAATGCAATCCCTGGCGTAATTAAAATTTTCGACAGTAAAAAATTATTTTTTGAATTATTTACTGTAGAAAAGGCAATCCCTGGCGTAATTAAAATTTTCGACAGTAAGAAATTATTTTTTGAATAATTTACTCTAGAAAAGGCAATACCTGGCGCAATTAAAATTTGCGACAGTAGAAAATTATTTTTTGAAAAATTTACTGTAGAAAAGGCAAACCCTGGCACAATTAAAATTTGCGACAGTAAAAAATTATTTTTTGAAAAATTTACTATAGAAAAGGCAATCCCTGGCGAAATTAAAATTAGCGACAACAAAAAATTATTTTTTGAAAAATTTACTATAGAAAAGGCAATCCCTGGCGTATTTAAAATTTGCGACAGTAGAAAATTATTTTTTGAAAAATTTACTATAGAAAAGAAAATCCCTGGCGTAATTAAAATTTGCGACAGTAAAAAATTATTTTTTGAAAAATTTACTGTAGAAAAGGCAATCCCTGGCGCAATTAAAATTTGCGACAGTACAAAATTATTTTTTGAAAAATTTACTGTAGAAAAGGCAATCCCTGGCCAATTAAAGTTGCTACAGTAGGAAATTATTTTTTGAAAAATTTACTGTAGAAAAGGCAATCCCTGGCGTATTTAAAATTAGCGACAACAAAAAATTATTTTTTGAAAAATTTACTATAGAAAAGGCAATCCCTGGCGTATTTAAAATTTGCGACAGTAGAAAATTATTTTTTGAAAAATTTACTGTAGAAAAGGCAATCCCTGGCGCAATTAAAATTTGCGACAGTAAAAAATTATTTTTTGAAAAATTTACTGTAGAAAAGGCAATCCCTGGCGCAATTAAAATTTGCGACAGTAGAAAATTATTTTTTTTAAAAATTTACTGTAGAAAAGGCAATCCCTGGCGCAATTAAAATTTGCGACAGTAGAAAATTATTTTTTGAAAAATTTACTGTAGAAAAGGCAATCCCTGCCGGATTTAAAATTTTCGACAGTAAAAAATTATTTTTTGAAAAATTTACTGTAGAAAAGGCAATCCCTGGCGTATTTAAAATTTGCGAAAGTATAAAATTAAATATTGAAAAATTTACTATAGAAAAGGCAATCCCTGGCGTATTTAAAATTTGCGACAGTAAAAAATTATTTTTTGCAAAATTTACTATAGAAAAGGCAATCCCTGGCGCAATTAAAATTTGCGACAGTATAAAATTAAATTTTGAAAAATTTGCTATAGAAAAGGCAATCCCTGGCGTAATTAAAATTTGCGACAGTAGAAAATTATTTTTTGAAAAATTTACTATAGAAAAGGCAATCCCTGGCGTATTTAAAATTTGCGACAGTAAAAAATTATTTTTTGAAAAATTTACTATAGAAAAGGTAATCCCTGGCGCAATTACAATTTGCGACAGTAAAAAATTATTTTTTGAAAAATTTACTGTAGAAAAGGCAATCCCTGGCGTAATTAAAATTTGCGACAGTAAAAAATTATTTTTTGAAAAATTTACTATAGAAAAGGCAATCCCTGGCGTATTTAAAATTTGCGACAGTAAAAAATTATTTTTTGCAAAATTTACTATAGAAAAGGCAATCCCTGGTGCAATTAAAATTTGCGACAGTATAAAATTAAATTTTGAAAAATTTGCTATAGAAAAGGCAATCCCGGCCGGATTTAAAATTTTCGACAGTAAAAAATTATTTTTTGAAAAATTTACTGTAGAAAAGGCAATCCCTGGCGTATTTAAAATTTGCGACAGTATAAAATTAAATATTGAAAAATTTACTATAGAAAAGGCAATCCCTGGCGTATTTAAAATTTGCGACAGTAAAAAATTATTTTTTGCAAAATTTACTATAGAAAAGGCAATCCCTGGCGCAATTAAAATTTGCGACAGTATAAAATTAAATTTTGAAAAATTTGCTATAGAAAAGGCAATCCCTGCCGGATTTAAAATTTTCGACAGTAAAAAATTATTTTTTGAAAAATTTACTGTAGAAAAGGCAATCCCTGGCGTATTTAAAATTTGCGACAGTATAAAATTAAATGTTGAAAAATTTACTATAGAAAAGGCAATCCCTGGCGTATTTAAAATTTGCGACAGTAAAAAATTATTTTTTGAATAATTTATTATAGAAAAGGCAATCCCTGGCGTATTTAAAATTTGCGACAGTAAAAAATTAATTTGTGAAAAAATTACTATAGAAAATGCAATCCCTGGCGTAATTAAAATTTTCGACAGTAAAAAATTATTTTTTGAACAATTTACTGTAGAAAAGGCAATCCCTGGCGTAATTAAAATTTTCGACAGTAAGAAATTATTTTTTGAATAATTTACTGTAGAAAAGGCAATACCTGGCGCAATTAAAATTTGCGACAGTAGAAAATTATTTTTTGAAAAATTTACTGTAGAAAAGGCAATCCCTGGCACAATTAAAATTTTCGACAGTAAAAAATTATTTTTGAAAAATTTACTATAGAAAAGGCAATCCCTGGCGAAATTAAAATTAGCGACAACAAAAAATTATTTTTTGAAAAATTTACTATAGAAAAGGCAATCCCTGGCGCATTTAAAATTTGCGACAGTAGAAAATTATTTTTTTGAAAAATTTACTATAGAAAAGGCAATCCCTGGCGTAATTAAAATTTGCGACAGTAAAAAATTATTTTTTGAAAAATTTACTGTAGAAAAGGCAATACCTGGCCAATTAAAGTTGCGACAGTAGGAAATTATTTTTTGAAAAATTTACTGTAGAAAAGGCAATCCCTGGCGTATTTAAAATTAGCGACAACAAATAATTATTTTTTGAAAAATTTACTGTAGAATAGGCAATCCCTGGCGTATTTAAAATTAGCGACAACAAAAAATAATTTTTTGAAAAATTTACTATAGAAAAGGCAATCCCTGGCGTATTTAAAATTTGCGACAGTAGAGAATTATTTTTTGAAAAATTTACTGTAGAAAAGGCAATCCCTGGCGCAATTAAAATTTGCGACAGTAAAAAATTATTTTTTGAAAAATTTACTGTAGAAAAGGCAATCCCTGCCGGATTTAAAATTTTCGACAGTAAAAAATTTTTTTTTGAAAAATTTACTGTAGAAAAGGCAATCCCTGGCGTATTTAAAATTTGCGACAGTATAAAATTAAATATTGAAAAATTTACTATAGAAAAGGCAATCCCTGGCGTATTTAAAATTTGCGACAGTAAAAAATTATTTTTTGCAAAATTTACTATAGAAAAGGCAATCCCTGGCGCAATTAAAATTTGCGACAGTATAAAATTAAATTTTGAAAAATTTGCTATAGAAAAGGCAATCCCTGGCGTAATTAAAATTTGCGACATAAAAAATTATTTTTTGAATAATTTACTATAGAAAAGGCAATCCCTGGCGCAATTAAAACTTGCGACAGTAAAAAATAATTTTTTGAAAAATTTACTATATAAAAGGCAATCCCTGGCGTATTTAAAATTTGCGACAGTAAAAAATTATTTTTTGAAAAATTTACTATAGAAAAGGCAATCCCTGGCGAAATTAAAATTTGCGACAGCAAAAAATTAATTTGTGAAAAATTTACTGTAGAAAAGGCAATCCCTGGCGCAATTAAAATTTGCGACAGTAGAAAATTATTTTTTGAAAAATTTACTGTAGAAAATGTAATCCCTGGCGTAATTAAAATTTGCGACAGTAAAAAATTAATTTTTGAAAAATTTACTATAGAAAAGGCAATCCCTGGCGTAATTAAAATTTGCGACAGTAAAAAATTATTTTTTGGAAAATTTACTGTAGAAAAGGCAATCCCTGGCGTAATTAAAATTTGCGACAGTAAAAAATTATTTTTTGAATAATTTACTATAGAAAAGGCAATCGCTGGCGCAATTTAAATTTGCGACAGTAGAAAATTATTTTTTGAAAAATTTACTATAGAAAAGGCAATCCCTGGCGCAATTAAAATTTGCGACAGTAAGAAATTATTTTTTGAAAAGTTTACTATAGAAAAGGCAATCCCTGGCGTATTTAAAATTTGCGACAGTAAAAAATTATTTTTTGAAAAATTTACTATAGAAGAGGCAATCCCTGGTGCAATTAAAATTTGCGACATTAAAAAATTAATTTGTGAAAAATTTACTGTAGGAAAAGCAATACCTGGCGCAATTAAAATTTGCGACAGTAAAAAATTAATTTGTGAAAAATTTACTATAGAAAAGGCAATCCCTGGCGCAATTAAAATTTGCGACAGTAAAAAATTATTTTTTGAATAATTTACTATAGAAAAGGCAATCCCTGGCGCAATTAAAATTTGCGACAGTAAAAAATTATTTTTTGAAAAATTTACTGTAGAAAAGGCAATCCCTGGCGCAATTAAAATTTGAGACAGTAAAAAATTATTTTTTGAAAAATTTACTATAGAAAAGGCAATCCCTCGCGGATTTAAAATTTTCGACAGTAAAAAATTATTTTTTGAAAAATTTACTATAGAAAAGGCAATCCCTCGCGGATTTAAAATTTTCGACAGTAAAAAATAATTTTTTGAAAAATTTACTATAGAAAAGGCAATCCCTGGCGCAATTAAAATTTGCGAAAGTAAAAAATTATTTTTTGAAAAATTTACTATAGAAGAGGCAATCCCTGGTGCAATTAAAATTTGCGACATTAAAAAATTAATTTGTGAAAAATTTACTGTAGGAAAAGCAATACCTGGCGCAATTAAAATTTGCGACAGTAAAAAATTAATTTGTGAAAAATTTACTATAGAAAAGGCAATCCCTGGCGCAATTAAAATTTGCGACAGTAAAAAATTATTTTTTGAATAATTTACTATAGAAAAGGCAATCCCTGGCGCAATTAAAATTTGCGACAGTAAAAAATTATTTTTTGAAAAATTTACTGTAGAAAAGGCAATCCCTGGCGCAATTAAAATTTGCGACAGTACAAAATTATTTTTTGAAAAATTTACTGTAGAAAAGGCAATCCCTGGCCAATTAAAGTTGCTACAGTAGGAAATTATTTTTTGAAAAATTTACTGTAGAAAAGGCAATCCCTGGCGTATTTAAAATTAGCGACAACAAAAAATTATTTTTTGAAAAATTTACTATTGAAAAGGCAATCCCTGGCGTATTTAAAATTTGCGACAGTAGAAAATTATTTTTTGAAAAATTTACTGTAGAAAAGGCAATCCCTGGCGCAATTAAAATTTGACAGTAAAAAATTATTTTTTGAAAAATTTACTGTAGAAAAGGCAATCCCTGGCGCAATTAAAATTTGCGACAGTAGAAAATTATTTTTTTTAAAAATTTACTGTAGAAAAGGCAATCCCTGGCGCAATTAAAATTTGCGACAGTAGAAAATTATTTTTGAAAAATTTACTGTAGAAAAGGCAATCCCTGCCGGATTTAAAATTTTCGACAGTAAAAAATTATTTTTTGAAAAATTTACTGTAGAAAAGGCAATCCCTGGCGTATTTAAAATTTGCGACAGTATAAAATTAAATATTGAAAAATTTACTATAGAAAAGGCAATCCCTGGCGTATTTAAAATTTGCGACAGTAAAAAATTATTTTTTGCAAAATTTACTATAGAAAAGGCAATCCCTGGCGCAATTAAAATTTGCGACAGTATAAAATTAAATTTTGAAAAATTTGCTATAGAAAAGGCAATCCCTGGCGTAATTAAAATTTGCGACAGTAGAAAATTATTTTTTGAAAAATTTACTATAGAAAAGGCAATCCCTGGCGTATTTAAAATTTGCGACAGTAAAAAATTATTTTTTGAAAAATTTACTATAGAAAAGGTAATCCCTGGCGCAATTACAATTTGCGACAGTAAAAAATTATTTTTTGAAAAATTTACTGTAGAAAAGGCAATCCCTGGCGTAATTAAAATTTGCGACAGTAAAAAATTATTTTTTGAAAAATTTACTATAGAAAAGGCAATCCCTGGCGTATTTAAAATTTGCGACAGTAAAAAATTATTTTTTGCAAAATTTACTATAGAAAAGGCAATCCCTGGTGCAATTAAAATTTGCGACAGTATAAAATTAAATTTTGAAAAATTTGCTATAGAAAAGGCAATCCCTGCCGGATTTAAAATTTTCGACAGTAAAAAATTATTTTTTGAAAAATTTACTGTAGAAAAGGCAATCCCTGGCGTATTTAAAATTTGCGACAGTATAAAATTAAATATTGAAAAATTTACTATAGAAAAGGCAATCCCTGGCGTATTTAAAATTTGCGACAGTAAAAAATTATTTTTTGCAAAATTTACTATAGAAAAGGCAATCCCTGGCGCAATTAAAATTTGCGACAGTATAAAATTAAATTTTGAAAAATTTGCTATAGAAAAGGCAATCCCTGCCGGATTTAAAATTTTCGACAGTAAAAAATTATTTTTTGAAAAATTTACTGTAGAAAAGGCAATCCCTGGCGTATTTAAAATTTGCGACAGTATAAAATTAAATATTGAAAAATTTACTATAGAAAAGGCAATCCCTGGCGTATTTAAAATTTGCGACAGTAAAAAATTATTTTTTGAATAATTTATTATAGAAAAGGCAATCACTGGCGTATTTAAAATTTGCGACAGTAAAAAATTAATTTGTGAAAAATTTACTATAGAAAATGCAATCCCTGGCGTAATTAAAATTTTCGACAGTAAAAAATTATTTTTTGAACAATTTACTGTAGAAAAGGCAATCCCTGGCGTAATTAAAATTTTCGACAGTAAGAAATTATTTTTTGAATAATTTACTGTAGAAAAGGCAATACCTGGCGCAATTAAAATTTGCGACAGTAGAAAATTATTTTTTGAAAAATTTACTGTAGAAAAGGCAATCCCTGGCACAATTAAAATTTTCGACAGTAAAAAATTATTTTTTGAAAAATTTACTATAGAAAAGGCAATCCCTGGCGAAATTAAAATTAGCGACAACAAAAAATTATTTTTTGAAAAATTTACTATAGAAAAGGCAATCCCTGGCGCATTTAAAATTTGCGACAGTAGAAAATTTTTTTTTTGAAAAATTTACTATAGAAAAGGCAATCCCTGGCGTAATTAAAATTTGCGACAGTAAAAAATTATTTTTTGAAAAATTTACTGTAGAAAAGGCAATACCTGGCCAATTAAAGTTGCGAAAGTAGGAAATTATTTTTTGAAAAATTTACTGTAGAAAAGGCAATCCCTGGCGTATTTAAAATTAGCGACAACAAAAAATTATTTTTTGAAAAATTTACTGTAGAATAGGCAATCCCTGGCGTATTTAAAATTAGCGACAACAAAAAATAATTTTTTGAAAAATTTACTATATAAAAGGCAATCCCTGGCGTATTTAAAATTTGCGACAGTAGAGAATTATTTTTTGAAAAATTTACTGTAGAAAAGGCAATCCCTGGCGCAATTAAAATTTGCGACAGTAAAAAATTATTTTTTGAAAAATTTACTGTAGAAAAGGCAATCCCTGCCGGATTTAAAATTTTCGACAGTAAAAAATTATTTTTTGAAAAATTTACTGTAGAAAAGGCAATCCCTGGCGTATTTAAAATTTGCGACAGTATAAAATTAAATATTGAAAAATTTACTATAGAAAAGGCAATCCCTGGCGTATTTAAAATTTGCGACAGTAAAAAATTATTTTTTGCAAAATTTACTATAGAAAAGGCAATCCCTGGCGCAATTAAAATTTGCGACAGTATAAAATTAAATTTTGAAAAATTTGCTATAGAAAAGGCAATCCCTGGCGTAATTAAAATTTGCGACATAAAAAATTATTTTTTGAATAATTTACTATAGAAAAGGCAATCCCTGGCGCAATTAAAACTTGCGACAGTAAAAAATAATTTTTTGAAAAATTTACTATATAAAAGGCAAACCCTGGCGTATTTAAAATTTGCGACAGTAAAAAATTATTTTTTGAAAAATTTACTATAGAAAAGGCAATCCCTGGCGAAATTAAAATTTGCGACAGCAAAAAATTAATTTGTGAAAAATTTACTGTAGAAAAGGCAATCCCTGGCGCAATTAAAATTTGCGACAGTAGAAAATTATTTTTTGAAAAATTTACTGTAGAAAATGTAATCCCTGGCGTAATTAAAATTTGCGACAGTAAAAAATTAATTTTTGAAAAATTTACTATAGAAAAGGCAATCCCTGGCGTAATTAAAATTTGCGACAGTAAAAAATTATTTTTTGGAAAATTTACTGTAGAAAAGGCAATCCCTGGCGTAATTAAAATTTGCGAGAGTAAAAAATTATTTTTTGAATAATTTACTATAGAAAAGGCAATCGCTGGCGCAATTTAAATTTGCGACAGTAGAAAATTATTTTTTGAAAAATTTACTATAGAAAAGGCAATCCCTGGCGCAATTAAATTTGCGACAGTAAGAAATTATTTTTTGAAAAGTTTACTATAGAAAAGGCAATCCCTGGCGTATTTAAAATTTGCGACAGTAAAAAATTAGTTTTTGAAAAATTTACTATAGAAGAGGCAATCCCTGGTGCAATTAAAATTTGCGACATTAAAAAATTAATTTGTGAAAAATTTACTGTGGGAAAAGCAATACCTGGCGCAATTAAAATTTGCGACAGTAAAAAATTAATTTGTGAAAAATTTACTATAGAAAAGGCAATCCCTGGCGCAATTAAAATTTGCGACAGTAAAAAATTATTTTTTGAATAATTTACTATAGAAAAGGCAATCCCTGGCGCAATTAAAATTTGCGACAGTAAAAAATTATTTTTTGAAAAATTTACTGTAGAAAAGGCAATCCCTGGCGCAATTAAAATTTGCGACAGTAAAAAATTATTTTTTGAAAAATTTACTATAGAAAAGGCAATCCCTCGCGGATTTAAAATTTTCGACAGTAAAAAATTATTTTTTGAAAAATTTACTATAGAAAAGGCAATCCCTGGCGCAATTAAAATTTGCGAAAGTAAAAAATTATTTTTTGAAAAATTTACTATAGAAAAGGCAATCCCTGGCGCAATTAAAATTTGCGACAGTAAAAAATTATTTTTTGAAAAATTTACTATAGAAAAGGCAATCCCTGACGGATTTACAATTTTCGACAGTAAAAAATTATTTTTGAAAAATTTACTGTAGAAAAGGCAATCCCTGGCGCAATTAAAATTTGCGACAGTAAAAAATTAATTTGTGAAAATTTACTATAGAAAAGGCAATCCTTGGCGCAGTTAAAATTTGCGACAGTAAAAAATTATTTTTTGAATAATATACTATAGAAAAGGCAATCCCTGGCGCAATTTATATTTGCGACAGTAGAAAATTATTTTTTGAAAAATTTACTATAGAAAAGGCAATCCCTGGCGCAATTAAAATTTGCGACAGTAAGAAATTATTTTTTGAAAAGTTTACTATAGAAAAGGCAATCCCTGGCGTATTTAAAATTTGCGACAGTAAAAAATTATTTTTTGAAAAATTTACTATAGAAGAGGCAATCCCTGGTGCAATTAAAATTTGCGACATTAAAAAATTAATTTGTGAAAAATTTACTGTAGGAAAAGCAATACCTGGCGCAATTAAAATTTGCGACAGTAAAAAATTAATTTGTGAAAAATTTACTATAGAAAAGGCAATCCCTGGCGCAATTAAAATTTGCGACAGTAAAAAATTATTTTTTGAATAATTTACTATAGAAAAGGCAATCCCTGGCGCAATTAAAATTTGCGACAGTAAAAAATTATTTTTTGAAAAATTTACTGTAGAAAAGGCAATCCCTAGCGGATTTAAAATTTTCGACAGTAAAAAATTATTTTTTGAAAAATTTACTATAGAAAAGGCAATCCCTGGCGCAATTAAAATTTGCGACAGTAAAAAATTATTTTTTGAAAAATTTACTATAGAAAAGGCAATCCCTGGCGGATTTAAAATTTTCGACAGTAAAAAATTATTTTTTGAAAAATTTACTGTAGAAAAGGCAATCCCTGGCGCAATTAAAATTTGCGACATTAAAAAATTAATTTGTGAAAAATTTACTGTAGGAAAAGCAATACCTGGCGCAATTAAAATTTGCGACAGTAAAAAATTAATTTGTGAAAAATTTACTATAGAAAAGGCAATCCCTGGCGCAATTAAAATTTGCGACAGTAAAAAATTATTTTTTGAATAATTTACTATAGAAAAGGCAATCCCTGGCGCAATTAAAATTTGCGACAGTAAAAAATTATTTTTTGAAAAATTTACTGTAGAAAAGGCAATCCCTGGCGGATTTAAAATTTTCGACAGTAAAAAATAATTTTTTGAAAAATTTACTATAGAAAAGGCAATCCCTGGCGAAATTAAAATTTGCGACAGTAAAAAATTATTTTTTGAAAAATTTACTATAGAAAAGGCAATCCCTGGCGCAATTAAAATTTGCGACAGTAAAAAGTTATTTTTTGAATATTTTACTATAGAAAAGGCAATCACGGGCACAATTAAAATTTGCGACAGTAAAAAATTATTTTTTAAAAAATTTACTATAGAAAAGGCAATCCCTGGCGTATTTAAAATTTGCGACAGTAAAAAATTATTTTTTGAAAAATTTACTATAGAAGAGGCAATCCCTGGCGCAATTAAAATTTGCGACAGTATAAAATGAATTTGTGAAAAATTTACTGTAGAAAAGGCAATCCCTGGCGCAATTAAAATTTGCGACAGTAGAAAATTATTTTTTGAAAAATTTACTATAGAAAAGGCAATCCCTGGCGCAATTTAAATTTGCGACAGTAAAAAATTATTTTTTGAAAAATTTACTATAGAAAAGGCAATCCCTAGCGTAATTAATTGACAGTAAAAAATTATTTTTTGAATAATTTACTGTAGAAAAGGCAATCCCTGGCGCAATTAAAATTTGCGACAGTAAAAAATTATTTTTTGAAAAATTTACTGTAGAAAAGGCAATCCCTTGCGCAATTAAAATTTGCGAAAGTAAAAAATTATTTTTTGAAAAATTTACTATAGAAAAGGCAATCCCTGGCGGATTTAAAATTTTCGACAGTAAAAAATTATTTTTTGAAAAATTTACTGTAGAAAAGGCAATCCCTGGCGCAATTAAAATTTGCGACATTAAAAAATTAATTTGTGAAAAATTTACTGTAGGAAAAGCAATACCTGGCGCAATTAAAATTTGCGACAGTAAAAAATTAATTTGTGAAAAATTTACTATAGAAAAGGCAATCCCTGGCGCAATTAAAATTTGCGACAGTAAAAAATTATTTTTTGAATAATTTACTATAGAAAGGGCAATCCCTGGCGCAATTAAAATTTGCGACAGTAAAAAATTATTTTTTGAAAAATTTACTGTAGAAAAGGCAATCCCTGGCGCAATTAAAATTTGCGACAGTAAAAAATTATTTTTTGAATAATTTACTATAGAAAAGGCAATCCCTGGCGCAATTAAAATTTGCGACAGTAGAAAATTATTATTTGTAAAATTTACTATAGAAAAGGCAATCCCTGGCGCAATTAAAATTTGCGACAGTAAGAAATTATTTTTTGAAAAATTTACTATAGAAAAGGCAATCCCTGGCGTAATTAAAATTTTCGACAGTAAAAAATTATTTTTTGAAAAATTTACTATAGAAAAGGCAATCCCTGGCGGATTTAAAATTTTCGACCGTAAAAAATAATTTTTTGAAAAATTTACTGTAGAATAGGCAATCCCTGGCGCAATTAAAATTTGCGACAGTAAAAAATTAATTTGTGAAAAATTTACTATAGAAAAGGCAATCCTTGGCGCAATTAAAATTTGCGACAGTAGAAAATTATTTTTTGAAAAATTTACTGTAGAAAAGGCAATCCCTGGCGCAATTAAAATTTGCGACAGTAGAAAATTATTTTTTGAAAAATTTACTGTAGAAAAGGCAACCCCTGGCGGATTTAAAATTTTCGACAGTAAAAAATAATTTTTTGAAAAATTTACTGTAGAAAAGGCAATCCCTGGCGCAATTAAAATTTGCGACAGTATAAAATTAGTTTTTGAAAAATTTACTATAGAAAAGGCAATCCATGGCGTATTTAAAATTTGCGACAGTAAAAAATTATTTTTTGAATAATTTACTATAGAAAAGGCAATCCCTGGCGCAATTAAAATTTGCGACAGTAGAAAATTATTTTTTGAAAAATTTACTGTAGAAAAGGCAGTCCCTGGCGTAATTAAAATTTGCGACAGTAAAAAATTATTTTTTGAAATATTTACTATAGAAAAGGCAATCCCTGGCGAAATTAAAATTAGCGACAACAAAAATTATTTTTTGAAAAATTTACTATACAAAGGCAATTCCTGGCGTATTTAAAATTTGCGACAATAGAAAATTATTTTTTGAAAAATTTACTATAGAAAAGGCAATCCCTGGCGAAATTAAAATTTGCGACAGTAGAAAATTATTTTTTGAAAAATTTACTGTAGAAAAGGCAATCCCTGGCGGTTTTAAAATTTTCGACAGTAAAAAATTATTTTTTGAAAAATTTACTGTAGAAAAGGCAATCCCTGGCGCAATTAAAATTTGCTACAGTAAAAAATTAATTTGTGAAAAATTTACTATAGAAAAGGCAATCCCTGGCGTAATTAAAATTTGCAACAGTAAAAAATTATTTTTTGAAAAATTTACTATAGAAAAGGCAATCCCTGGCGTAATTAAAATTTTTGACAGTAAAAAAATATTATTCGAATAATTTACTATAGAAAAGGCAATCCCTGGCGTATTTAAAATTTGCGACAGTATAAAATTAAATTTTGAAAAATTTACTATAGAAAAGGCAATCCCTGGAGTATTTAAAATTTGCGACAGTAAAAAATTATTTTTTGCAAAATTTACTATAGAAAAGGCAATCCCTGGCCCAATTAAAATTTGCGACATTATAAAATTATATTTTGAAAAATTTACTATAGAAAAGGCAATCCCTGGCGTAATTAAAATTTCTGACAGTAAAAAATTATTTTTTGAAAAATTTACTATAGAAAAGGCAATCCCTGGCGTATTTAAAATTTGCGACAGTAAAAAATTAATTTGTGAAAAATTTACTATAGAAAAGGCATTCCCTGGCGTAATTAAAATTTTTGACAGTAAAAAATTATTTTTTGAAAAATTTACTATAGAAAGGGCAATCCCTGGCGTAATTAAAATTTGCGAGAGTAAAAACTGATTTTTCGAAAAATTTACTATAGAAAAGGCAAAGACAGTAAAAAATTAATTTGTGAGAAATTTACTATAGAAAAGGCAATCCCTGGCGTAATTAAAATTTTCGACAGTAAAAAATTAATTTTTGAAAAATTTACTATAGAAAAGGCAATCACTGGCGAAATTAAAATTTGCGACAGTAGAAAATTATTTTTTGAAAAATTTACTGTAGAAAAGGCAATCCCTGGCTTATTTAAAATTTGCGACAGTTTAAAATTAAATTTTGAAAAATTTACTATAGAAAAGGCAATCCCTGGCGTATTTAAAATTTGCGTCAGTAAAAAATTATTTTTTGCAAAATTTACTATAGAAAAGGCAATCCATGGCGCAATTAAAATTTGCGACAGTATAAAATTAAATTTTGAAAAATTTACTATAGAAAAGGCGTAATTAAAATTTGCGACTGTAAAAAATTATTTTTTGAAAAATTTACTATAGAAAAGGCAATCCCTGGCGTAGTTAAAATTTGCGATAGCATAAAATTATTTTTTGAAAAATTTACTATAGAAAAGGCAATCCCTGGCGTATTTAAAATTTGCGACAGTAGAAAATTCTTTTTTGAAAAATTTACTAGAGAAAAGGCAATCACTGGCGTAATTAAAATTTGCGACAGTAAAAAATTATTTTTTGAACAATTTACTATAGAAAAGGCAATCCCTGGCGTAATTAAAATTTGAGACAAAAAAAAATTATTTTTTGAAAAATTTACTGTAGAAAAGGCAATCCCTGGCGGATTTAAAATTTTCGACAGTAAAAAATTATTTTTTGAAAAATTTACTATAGAAAAGGCAATCCCTGGCGAAATTAAAATTTGCGAAAGCAAAAAATTATTTTTTGAAAAATTTACTATAGAAAAGGCAATCCCTGGCGTATTTAAAATTTGCGACAGTAGAAAATTATTTTTTGAAAAATTTACTATAGAAAAGGCAATCCCTGGCGTATTTAAAATTTGCGACAGTAAAATATTATTTTCTGAAAAATTTACTGTAGAAAAGGCAATCCCTGGCGTATTTAAAATTTGCGACAGTAGAAAATTATTTTTTGAAAAATTTACTATAGAAAAGGCAATCCCTGGCGTATTTAAAATTTGCGACAGTAAAATATTATTTTCTGAAAAATTTACTGTAGAAAAGGCAATCCCTGGCGCAATTAAAATTTGCGACAGTAGAAAATTATTTTTTGAAAAATTTACTGTAGAAAAGGCAGTCCCTGGCGTAATTAAAATTTGCGAGAGTAAAAAGTTATTTTTTGAATATTTTACTATAGAAAAGGCAATCACGGGCACAATTAAAATTTGCGACAGTAAAAAATTATTTTTTAAAAAATTTACTATAGAAAAGGCAATCCCTGGCGTATTTAAAATTTGCGACAGTAAAAAATTATTTTTTGAAAAATTTACTATAGAAGAGGCAATCCCTGGCGCAATTAAAATTTGCGACAGTATAAAATGAATTTGTGAAAAATTTACTGTAGAAAAGGCAATCCCTGGCGCAATTAAAATTTGCGACAGTAGAAAATTATTTTTTGAATAATTTACTATAGAAAAGGCAATCCTTGGCGTATTTAAAATTTGCGACAGTATAAAATTAATTTGTGAAAAATTTACTGTAGAAAAGGCAATCTATGGCGCAATTAAAATTTGCGACAGTAGAAAATTATTTTTTGAAAAATTTACTATAGAAAAGGCAATCCCTGGCGAAATTAAAATTTGCGACAGTAGAAAATTATTTTTTGAAAAATTTACTGTAGAAAAGGCAATCCCTGGCTTATTTAAAATTTGCGACAGTATAAAATTAAATTTTGAAAAATTTACTATAGAAAAGGCAATCCCTGGCGTATTTAAAATTTGCGTCAGTAAAAAATTATTTTTTGCAAAATTTACTATAGAAAAGGCAATCCATGGCGCAATTAAAATTTGCGACAGTATAAAATTAAATTTTGAAAAATTTACTATAGAAAAGGCGTAATTAAAATTTGCGACAGTAAAAAATTATTTTTTGAAAAATTTACTATAGAAAAGGCAATCCCTGGCGTAGTTAAAATTTGCGATAGCATAAAATTATTTTTTGAAAAATTTACTATAGAAAAGGCAATCCCTGGCGTATTTAAAATTTGCGACAGTAGAAAATTCTTTTTTGAAAAATTTACTAGAGAAAAGGCAATCACTGGCGTAATTAAAATTTGCGACAGTAAAAAATTATTTTTTGAACAATTTACTATAGAAAAGGCAATCCCTGGCGTAATTAAAATTTGCGACACAAAAAAATTATTTTTTGAAAAATTTACTGTAGAAAAGGCAATCCCTGGCGGTTTTAAAATTTTCGACAGTAAAAAATTATTTTTTGAAAAATTTACTATAGAAAAGGCAATCCCTGGCGAAATTAAAATTTGCGAAAGCAAAAAATTATTTTTTGAAAAATTTACTATAGAAAAGGCAATCCCTGGCGTATTTAAAATTTGCGACAGTAGAAAATTATTTTTTGAAAAATTTACTATAGAAAAGGCAATCCCTGGCGTATTTAAAATTTGCGACAGTAAAATATTATTTTCTGAAAAATTTACTGTAGAAAAGGCAATCCCTGGCGCAATTAAAATTTGCGACAGTAGAAAATTATTTTTTGAAAAATTTACTGTAGAAAAGGCAGTCCCTGGCGTAATTAAAATTTGCGACAGTAAAAAGTTATTTTTTGAATATTTTACTATAGAAAAGGCAATCACGGGCACAATTAAAATTTGCGACAGTAAAAAATTATTTTTTAAAAAATTTACTATAGAAAAGGCAATCCCTGGCGTATTTAAAATTTGCGACAGTAAAAAATTATTTTTTGAAAAATTTACTATAGAAGAGGCAATCCCTGGCGCAATTAAAATTTGCGACAGTATAAAATGAATTTGTGAAAAATTTACTGTAGAAAAGGCAATCCCTGGCGCAATTAAAATTTGCGACAGTAGAAAATTATTTTTTGAAAAATTTACTGTAGAAAAGGCAATCCCTGGCGCAATTAAAATTTGCGATAGTAAAAAATTATTTTTTGAAAAATTTACTATAGAAAATGCAATCCCTAGCGTAATTAAAATTTTGACAGTAAAAAATTATTTTTTGAATAATTTACTGTAGAAAAGGCAATCCCTGGCGCAATTAAAATTTGCGACAGTAGAAAATTATTTTTTGATAAATTTACTATAGAAATGGCAATCCCTGGCGCAATTAAAATTTGCGACAGTAAGAAATTATTTTTTGAAAAATTTACTATAGAAAAGGCAATCCCTGGCGCAATTAAAATTTGCGACAGTAAAAAATTATTTTTTGAAAAATTTACTGTAGAAAAGGCAATCCCTTGCGCAATTAAAATTTGCGACAGTAAAAAATTATATTTTGAAAAATTTACTATAGAAAAGGCAATCCCTGGCGGATTTAAAATTTTCGACAGTAAAAAATTATTTTTTGAAAAATTTACTGTAGAAAAGGCAATCCCTGGCGCAATTAAAATTTGCGACAGTAAAAAATTAATTTGTGAAAAATTTACTGTAGGAAAAGCAATCCCTGGCGCAATTAAAATTTGCGACAGTAAAAAATTAATTTGTGAAAAATTTACTATAGAAAAGGCAATCCCTGGCGCAATTAAAATTTGCGACAGTAAAAAATTATTTTTTGAATAATTTACTATAGAAAAGGCAATCCCTGGCGCAATTAAAATTTGCGACAGTAAAAAATTATTTTTTGAAAAATTTACTGTAGAAAAGGCAATTCCTGGCGCAATTAAAATTTGCGACAGTAAAAAATTATTTTTTGAAAAATTTACTATAGAAAAGGCAATCCCTGGCGGATTTAAAATTTTCGACAGTAAAAAATTATTTTTTGAAAAATTTACTATAGAAAAGGCAATCCCTGGCGCAATTAAAATTTGCGACAGTAAAAAATTATTTTTTGAAAAATTTACTATAGAAAAGGCAATCCCTGGCGCAATTAAAATTTGCGACAGTAAAAAATTATTTTTTGAAAAATTTACTATAGAAAAGGCAATCCCTGGCGGATTTAAAATTTTCGACAGTAAAAAATAATTTTTTGAAAAATTTACTCTAGAATAGGCAATCCCTGGCGCAATTAAAATTTGCGACAGTAAAAAATTAATTTGTGAAAAATTTACTATAGAAAAGGCAATCCTTGGCGGAACTAAAATTTGCGACAGTAAAAAATTATTTTTTGAAAAATTTACTATAGAAAAGGCAATCCCTGGCGCAATTAAAATTTGCGACAGTAAGAAATTATTTTTTGAAAAATTTACTATAGAAAAGGCAATCCCTGGCGTAATTAAAATTTTCGACAGTAAAAAATTATTTTTTGAAAAATTTACTATAGAAAAGGAATCCCTGGCGTATTTAAAATTTTCGACAGTAAAAAATAATTTTTTGAAAAATTTACTGTAGAATAGGCAATCCCTGGCGCAATTAAAATTTGCGACAGTAAAAAATTAATTTGTGAAAAATTTACTATAGAAAAGGCAATCCTTGGCGCAATTAAAATTTGCGACAGTAGAAAATTATTTTTTGAAAAATTTACTGTAGAAAAGGCAATCCCTGGCGCAATTAAAATTTGCGACAGTAGAAAATTATTTTTTGAAAAATTTACTGTAGAAAAGGAAACCCCTGGCGGATTTAAAATTTTCGACAGTAAAAAATTATTTTTTGAAAAATTTACTATAGAAAAGGCAATCCCTGGCGTATTTAAAATTTTCGACAGTAAAAAATAATTTTTTGAAAAATTTACTGTAGAATAGGCAATCCCTGGCGCAATTAAAATTTGCGACAGTAAAAAATTAATTTGTGAAAAATTTACTATAGAAAAGGCATTCCCTGGCGTAATTAAAATTTTTGACAGTAAAAAATTATTTTTTGAAAAATTTACTATAGAAAGGGCAATCCCTGGCGTAATTAAAATTTGCGAGAGTAAAAAATTATTTTTCGAAAAATTTACTATAGAAAAGGCAAAGACAGTAAAAAATTAATTTGTGAGAAATTTACTATAGAAAAGGCAATCCCTGGCGTAATTAAAATTTTCGAAAGTAAAAAATTAATTTTTGAAAAATTTACTATAGAAAAGGCAATCCCTGGCGCAATTAAAATTTGCGACAGTAAAAAATTATTTTTTGAAATATTTTCTATAGAAAAGGCAATCCCTGGCGAAATTAAAATTTTCGACAGTAAAAAAATATTATTCGAATAATTTACTGTAGAAAAGGCAATCCCTGGCGTATTTAAAATTTGCGACAGTAAAAAATTATTTTTTGAAAAATTTACTATAGAAAGGCAATTCCTGGCGTATTTAAAATTTGCGACAATAGAAAATTATTTTTTGAAAAATTTACTATAGAAAAGGCAATCCCTGGCGAAATTAAAATTTGCGACAGTAGAAAATTATTTTTTGAAAAATTTACTGTAGAAAAGGCAATCCCTGGCGGATTTAAAATTTTCGACAGTAAAAAATTATTTTTTGAAAAATTTACTGTAGAAAAGGCAATCCCTGGCGCAATTAAAATTTGCTACAGTAAAAAATTAATTTGTGAAAAATTTACTATAGAAAAGGCAATCCCTGGCTTAATTAAAATTTGCAACAGTAAAAAATAATTTTTTGAAAAATTTACTATAGAAAAGGCAATCCCTGGCGTGATTAAAATTTTCGACAGTAAAAAAATATTATTCGAATAATTTACTATAGAAAAGGCAATCCCTGGCGTATTTAAAATTTGCGACAGTATAAAATTAAATTTTGAAAAATTTACTATAGAAAAGGCAATCCCTGGAATATTTAAAATTTGCGACAGTAAAAAATTATTTTTTGCAAAATTTACTATAGAAAAGGCAATCCCTGGCGCAATTAAAATTTGCGACATTATAAAATTAAATTTTGAAAAATTTACTATAGAAAAGGCAATCCCTGGCGTAATTAAAATTTGCGACAGTAAAAAATTATTTTTTGAAAAATTTACTATAGAAATGGCAATCCCTGGCGTATTTAAAATTTGCGACAGTAAAAAATTAATTTGTGAAAAATTTACTATAGAAAAGGCATTCCCTGGCGTAATTAAAATTTTTGACAGTAAAAAATTATTTTTTGAAAAATTTACTATAGAAAGGGCAATCCCTGGCGTAATTAAAATTTGCGAGAGTAAAAAATTATTTTTCGAAAAATTTACTATAGAAAAGGCAAAGACAGTAAAAAATTAATTTGTGAGAAATTTACTATAGAAAAGGCAATCCCTGGCGTAATTAAAATTTGCGACAGTAAAAAGTTATTTTTTGAATATTTTACTATAGAAAAGGCAATCACGGGCACAATTAAAATTTGCGACAGTAAAAAATTATTTTTTAAAAAATTTACTATAGAAAAGGCAATCCCTGGCGTATTTAAAATTTGCGACAGTAAAAAATTATTTTTTGAAAAATTTACTATAGAAGAGGCAATCCCTGGCGCAATTAAAATTTGCGACAGTATAAAATGAATTTGTGAAAAATTTACTGTAGAAAAGGCAATCCCTGGCGCAATTAAAATTTGCGACAGTAGAAAATTATTTTTTGAAAAATTTACTGTAGAAAAGGCAATCCCTGGCGCAATTAAAATTTGCGATAGTAAAAAATTATTTTTTGAAAAATTTACTATAGAAAATGCAATCCCTAGCGTAATTAAAATTTTGACAGTAAAAAATTATTTTTTGAATAATTTACTGTAGAAAAGGCAATCCCTGGCGCAATTAAAATTTGCGACAGTAGAAAATTATTTTTTGAAAAATTTACTATAGAAATGGCAATCCCTGGCGCAATTAAAATTTGCCACAGTAAGAAATTATTTTTTGAAAAATTTACTATAGAAAAGGCAATCCCTGGCGCAATTAAAATTTGCGACAGTAAAAAATTATTTTTTGAAAAATTTACTGTAGAAAAGGCAATCCCTTGCGCAATTAAAATTTTCGACAGTAAAAAATTATTTTTTGAAAAATTTACTATAGAAAAGGCAATCCCTGGCGCAATTAAAATTTGCGACAGTAAAAAATTATTTTTGAAAAATTTACTATAGAAAAGGCAATCCCTGGCGGATTTAAAATTTTCGACAGTAAAAAATAATTTTTTGAAAAATTTACTCTAGAATAGGCAATCCCAAGCGCAATTAAAATTTGCGACAGTAAAAAATTAATTTGTGAAAAATTTACTATAGAAAAGGCAATCCTTGGCGGAATTAAAATTTGCGACAGTAAGAAATTATTTTTTGAAAAATTTACTATAGAAAAGGCAATCCCTGGCGTAATTAAAATTTTCGACAGTAAAAAATTATTTTTTGAAAAATTTACTATAGAAAAGGCAATCCCTGGCGCAATTAAAATTTGCGACAGTAAGAAATTATTTTTTGAAAAATTTACTATAGAAAAGGCAATCCCTGGCGTAATTAAAATTTTCGACAGTAAAAAATTATTTTTTGAAAAATTTACTATAGAAAAGGCAATCCCTGGCGTATTTAAAATTTTCGACAGTAAAAAATAATTTTTTGAAAAATTTACTGTAGAATAGGCAATCCCTGGCGCAATTAAAATTTGCGACAGTAAAAAATTAATTTGTGAAAAATTTACTATAGAAAAGGCAATCCTTGGCGCAATTAAAATTTGCGACAGTAGAAAATTATTTTTTGAAAAATTTACTGTAGAAAAGGCAATCCCTGGCGCAATTAAAATTTGCGACAGTAGAAAATTATTTTTTGAAAAATTTACTGTAGAAAAGGCAACCCCTGGCGGATTTAAAATTTTCGACAGTAAAAAATTATTTTTTGAAAAATTTACTATAGAAAAGGCAATCCCTGGCGTATTTAAAATTTTCGACAGTAAAAAATAAGTTTTTGAAAAATTTACTGTAGAATAGGCAATCCCTGGCGCAATTAAAATTTGCGACAGTAAAAAAATTAATTTGTGAAAAATTTACTATAGAAAAGGCATTCCCTGGCGTAATTAAAATTTTTGACAGTAAAAAATTATTTTTTGAAAAATTTACTATAGAAAGGGCAATCCCTGGCGTAATTAAAATTTGCGAGAGTAAAAAATTATTTTTCGAAAAATTTACTATAGAAAAGGCAAAGACAGTAAAAAATTAATTTGTGAGAAATTTACTATAGAAAAGGCAATCCCTGGCGTAATTAAAATTTTCGAAAGTAAAAAATTAATTTTTGAAAAATTTACTATAGAAAAGGCAATCCCTGGCGCAATTAAAATTTGCGACAGTAAAAAATTATTTTTTGAAATATTTTCTATAGAAAAGGCAATCCCTGGCGAAATTAAAATTTTCGACAGTAAAAAAATATTATTCGAATAATTTACTGTAGAAAAGGCAATCCCTGGCGTATTTAAAATTTGCGACAGTAAAAAATTATTTTTTGAAAAATTTACTATAGAAAGGCAATTCCTGGCGTATTTAAAATTTGCGACAATAGAAAATTATTTTTTGAAAAATTTACTATAGAAAAGGCAATCCCTGGCGAAATTAAAATTTGCGACAGTAGAAAATTATTTTTTGAAAAATTTACTGTAGAAAAGGCAATCCCTGGCGGGATTTAAAATTTTCGACAGTAAAAAATTATTTTTGAAAAATTTACTGTAGAAAAGGCAATCCCTGGCGCAATTAAAATTTGCTACAGTAAAAAATTAATTTGTGAAAAATTTACTATAGAAAAGGCAATCCCTGGCGTAATTAAAATTTGCAACAGTAAAAAATTATTTTTTGAAAAATTTACTATAGAAAAGGCAATCCCTGGCGTGATTAAAATTTTCGACAGTAAAAAAATATTATTCGAATAATTTACTATAGAAAAGGCAATCCCTGGCGTATTTAAAATTTGCGACAGTATAAAATTAAATTTTGAAAAATTTACTATAGAAAAGGCAATCCCTGGAGTATTTAAAATTTGCGACAGTAAAAAATTATTTTTTGCAAAATTTACTATAGAAAAGGCAATCCCTGGCGCAATTAAAATTTGCGACATTATAAAATTAAATTTTGAAAAATTTACTATAGAAAAGGCAATCCCTGGCGTAATTAAAATTTGCGACAGTAAAAAATTATTTTTTGAAAAATTTACTATAGAAATGGCAATCCCTGGCGTATTTAAAATTTGCGACAGTAAAAAATTAATTTGTGAAAAATTTACTATAGAAAAGGCATTCCCTGGCGTAATTAAAATTTTTGACAGTAAAAAATTATTTTTTGAAAAATTTACTATAGAAAGGGCAATCCCTGGCGTAATTAAAATTTGCGAGAGTAAAAAATTATTTTTCGAAAAATTTACTATAGAAAAGGCAAAGACAGTAAAAAATTAATTTGTGAGAAATTTACTATAGAAAAGGCAATCCCTGGCGTAATTAAAATTTTCGAAAGTAAAAAATTAATTTTTAAAAATTTACTATAGAAAAGGCAATCCCTGGCGCAATTAAAATTTGCGACAGTAGAAAATTATTTTTTGAATAATTTACTATAGAAAAGGCAATCCCTGGCGTATTTAAAATTTGCGACAGTATAAAATTAATTTGTGAAAAATTTACTGTAGAAAAGGCAATCCATAGTGCAATTAAAATTTGCGACGGTAGAAAATTATTTTTTGAAAAATTTACTATAGAAAAGGCAATCCCTGGCGAAATTAAAATTTGCGACAGTAGAAAATTATTTTTTGAAAAATTTACTGTAGAAAAGGCAATCCCTGGCTTATTTAAAATTTGCGACAGTATAAAATTAAATTTTGAAAAATTTACTATAGAAAAGGCAATCCCTGGCGTATTTAAAATTTGCGTCAGTAAAAAATTATTTTTTGCAAAATTTACTATAGAAAAGGCAATCCCTGGCGCAATTAAAATTTGCGACAGTATAAAATTAAATTTTGAAAAATTTACTATAGAAAAGGCGTAATTAAAATTTGCGACAGTAAAAAATTATTTTTTGAAAAATTTACTATAGAAAAGGCAATCCCTGGCGTAGTTAAAATTTGCGATAGCATAAAATTATTTTTTGAAAAATTTACTATAGAAAAGGCAATCCCTGGCGTATTTAAAATTTGCGACAGTAGAAAATTCTTTTTTGAAAAATTTACTAGAGAAAAGGCAATCACTGGCGTAATTAAAATTTGCGACAGTAAAAAATTATTTTTTGAATAATTTACTATAGAAAAGGCAATCCCTGGCGTAATTAAAATTTGCGACAATAGAAAATTATTTTTTGAAAAATTTACTGTAGAAAAGGCAATCCCTGGCGGATTTAAAATTTTCGACAGTAAAAAATTATTTTTGAAAAATTTACTATAGAAAAGGCAATCCCTGGCGAAATTAAAATTTGCGACAGCAAAAAATTATTTTTTGAAAAATTTACTATAGAAAAGGCAATCCCTGGCGTATTTAAAATTTGCGACAGTAGAAAATTATTTTTTGAAAAATTTACTATAGAAAAGGCAATCCCTGGCGTATTTGAAATTTGCGACAGTAAAAAATTATTTTTTGAAAAATTTACTGTAGAAAAGGCAATCCCTGGCGCACTTAAAATTTGCGCCAGTAAAAAATCATTTTTTGAAAAATTTACTGTAGAAAAGGCAATACCTGGCGCAATTAAAATTTGCGACAGTAAAAAATAATTTTTTGAAAAATTTACTATAGAAAAGGCAATCCCTGGCGTATTTAAAATTTGCGACAGTAAAAAATTAATTTGTGAAAATTTTACTATAGAAAAGTAATCCCTGGCGTAATTAAAATTTGCAACAGTAAAAAATTATTTTTTGAATAATTTACTATAGATAAGGCAATCCCTGGCGAAATTAAAATTTGCGACAGCAAAAAATTATTTTTTGAAAAATTTACTATAGAAAAGGCAATCCCTGGCGTATTTAAAATTTGCGACAGTAGAAAATTATTTTTTGAAAAATTTACTATAGAAATGGCAATCCCTGGCGTAATTAAAATTTGCGACAGTAAAAAATTATTTTTTTAAAAATTTACTGTAGAAAAGGCAATCCCTGGCGCAATTAAAATTTGCGACAGTAGAAAATTATTTTTTGAAAAATTTACTGTAGAAAAGGCAATCCCTGGCGCTATTAAAATTTGCGACAGTAGAAAATTATTTTTTGAAAAATTCACTGTAGAAAAGGCAATCCCTGGCGACTTTAAAATTTTCGACAGTAAAAAATTATTTTTTGAAAAATTTACTGTAGAAAAGGCAATCCCTGGCGCAATTAAAATTTGCGACAGTATAAAATTAGTTTTTGAAAAATTTACTATAGAAAAGGCAATCCCTGGCGCAATTAAAATTTGCGACAGTAGAAAATTATTTTTTGAAAAATTTACTATAGAAATGGCAATCCCTGGCGTATTTAAAATTTGCGACAGTAAAAAATTATTTTTTGAATAATTTACTATAGAAATGGCAATCCCTGGCGTAATTAAAATTTGCGACAGCAGAAAATTATTTTTTGAATAATTTACTATAGAAAAGGCAATCCCTTGCGCAATTAAAATTTGCGACAGTAGAAAATTATTTTTTTGAAAAATTTACTGTAGAAAAGGCAATCCCTGGCGCTATTAAAATTTGCGACAGTAGAAAATTATTTTTTGAAAAATTTACTGTAGAAAAGGCAATCCCTGGCGAATTTAAAATTTTCGACAGTAAAAAATTATTTTTTGAAAAATTTACTGTAGAAAAGGCAATACCTGGCGCAATTAAAATTTGCGACATTAAAAAATTATTTTTTGAAAAATTTACTGTAGAAAAGGCAATCCCTGGCGCAATTAAAATTTGCGACAGTAAAAAATTATTTTTTGAAAAATTTACTATAGAAAAGGCAATCCCTGGCGTATTTAAAATTTGCGACAGTACAAAATTATTTTTTGAAAAATTTACTATAGAAAAGGCAATCCCTGGCGTAATTAAAATTTTCGACACTAAAAAATTAATTTTTGAAAAATTTACTATAGAAAAGGCAATCCCCGGCGTAATTAAACTTTTCGACAGTAAAAAATTATTTTTTGAATAATTTACTATAGAAAAGGCAATCCCTGGCGAAATTAAAATTTGCGACAGCAAAAATTATTTTTTGAAAAATTTACTATAGAAAGGGCAAACCCTGGCGTATTTAAAATTTGCGACAGTAGAAAATTATTTTTGGAAAATTTACTATAGAAAAGGCAATCCTGGCGCAATTAAAATTTGCGGCAGTATAAAACTATTTTTTGAAAAAATTACTATAGAAAAGGCAATCCCTGGCGCAATTAAAATTTGCGACAGTAAAAAATTATTTTTTGAAAAATTTACTGTAGAAAAGGCAATCCCTGGCGCAATTAAAATTTGCGACAGTAAAAAATTATTTTTTGAAAAATTTACTATAGAAAGGGCAAACCCTGGCGTATTTAAAATTTGCGACAGTAGAAAATTATTTTTGGAAAATTTACTATAGAAAAGGCAATCCTGGCGCAATTAAAATTTGCGGCAGTATAAAATTATTTTTTGAAAAAATTACTATAGAAAAGGCAATCCCTGGCGCAATTAAAATTTGCGACAGTAAAAAATTATTTTTTGAAAAATTTACTGTAGAAAAGGCAATCCCTGGCGTATTTAAAATTTGCGACAGTAAAAAATTAATTTGTGAAAAATTGACTGTAGAAAAGGCAATCCCTGGGGCAATTAAAATTTGCGACAGTATAAAATTAGTTTTTGAAAAATTTACTATAGGAAAGGCAATCCCTGGCGCAATTAAAATTTGCGACAGTAGAAAATTATTTTTGAAAAATTTACTATAGAAAAGGCAATCCCTGGCGTATTTAAAATTTTCGACAGTAAAAAATTATTTTTTGAATAATTTACTATAGAAATGGCAATCCCTGGCGCAATTATAATTTGCGACAGTAGACAATTATTTTTGAATAATTTACTATAGAAAAGGCAATTAAACTTTTCGACAGTAAAAAATTATTTTTTGAATAATTTACTATAGAGAAGGCAATCCCTGGCGAAATTAAAATTTGCGACAGCAAAAATTATTTTTGAAAAATTTACTATAGAAAGGGCAAACCCTGGCGTATTTAAAATTTGCGACAGTAGAAAATTATTTTTGGAAAATTTACTATAGAAAAGGCAATCCTGGCGCAATTAAAATTTGCGGCAGTATAAAATTATTTTTTGAAAAATTTACTATAGAAAAGGCAATCACTGGCGTATTTAAAATTTGCCACAGTAGAAAATTATATTTTGAAAAATTTACTATAGAGAAGGCAATCCCTGGCGCAATTAAAATTTGCGACAGTATAAAATTATTTTTTGAAAAATTTACTGTATAAAAGGCAATCCCTGGCGCAATTAAAATTTGCGACAGTAAAAACTTATTTTTGAAAAATTTACTATAGAAAAGGCAATCCCTGGCGAATTTGAAATTTTCGACAGTAAAAACTTATTTTTTGAAAAATTTACTATAGAAAAGGCAATCCCTGGCGAAATTAAAATTTGCGACAGCAAAAAATTATTTTTTGAAAAATTTACTATAGAAAAGGCAATCCCTGGCGTATTTAAAATTTGCAACAGTAGAAAATTATTTTTTGAAAAATTTACTATAGAAAAGGCAATCCCTGGCGTATTTAAAATTTGCGACAGTAAAAAATTATTTTTTGAAAAATTTACTGTAGAAAAGGCAATCCCTGGCGCAATTAAAATTTGCGCCAGTAAAAAATCATTTTTTGAAAAATTTACTGTAGAAAAGGCAATACCTGGCGCAATTAAAATTTGCGACAGTAAAAAATAATTTTTTGAAAAATTTACTATAGAAAAGGCAATCCCTGGCGCAATTAAAATTTGCGACAGTAGACAATTATTTTTTGAAAAATTTACTATAGAAAAGGCAATCCCTGGCGGATTTAAAATTTTCGACAGTAAAAAATTATTTTTTGAAAAATTTACTATAGAAAAGGCAATCCCTGGCGAAATTAAAATTTGCGACAGCAAAAAATTATTTTTTGAAAAATTTACTATAGAAAAGGCAATCCCTGGCGTATTTAAAATTTGCGACAGTAGAAAATTATTTTTTGAAAAATTTACTATAGAAAAGGCAATCCCTGGCGTATTTAAAATTTGCGACAGTAAAAAATTATTTTTTGAAAAATTTACTGTAGAAAAGGCAATCCCTGGCGCAATTAAAATTTGCGCCAGTAAAAAATCATTTTTTGAAAAATTTACTATAGAAATGGCAATCCCTGGCGCGATTATAATTTGCGACCGTAGACAATTATTTTTTGAAAAATTTACTATAGAAAAGGCAATCCCTGGCGGATTTAAAATTTTCGACAGTAAAAAATTATTTTTTGAAAAATTTACTATAGAAAAGGCAATCCCTGGCGAAATTAAAATTTGCGACAGCAAAAAAATTATTTTTTGAAAAATTTACTATAGAAAAGGCAATCCCTGGCGTATTTAAAATTTGCGACAGTAGAAAATTATTTTTTGAAAAATTTACTATAGAAAAGGCAATCCCTGGCGTATTTAAAATTTGCGACAGTAAAAATTATTTTTTGAAAAATTTACTGTAGAAAAGGCAATCCCTGGCGCAATTAAAATTTGCGCCAGTAAAAAATCATTTTTTGAAAAATTTACTGTAGAAAAGGCAATACCTGGCGCAATTAAAATTTGCGACAGTAAAAAATAATTTTTTGACAAATTTACTATAGAAAAGGCAATCCCTGGCGTATTTAAAATTTGCGACAGTAAAAAATTAATTTGTGAAAATTTTACTATAGAAAAGTAATCCCTGGCGTAATTAAAATTTGCAACAGTAAAAAATTATTTTTTGAATAATTTACTATAGATAAGGCAATCCCTGGCGCAATTAAAATTTGCGACAGCAAAAAATTATTTTTTGAAAAATTTACTATAGAAAAGGCAATCCCTGGCGTATTTAAAATTTGCGACAGTAGAAAATTATTTTTTGAAAAATTTACTATAGAAAAGGCAATCCCTGGCGTATTTAAAATTTGCGACAGTAAAAAATTATTTTTGAAAAATTTACTGTAGAAAAGGCAATCCCTGGCGCAATTAAAATTTGCGCCAGTAAAAAATCATTTTTTGAAAAATTTACTGTAGAAAAGGCAATACCTGGCGCAATTAAAATTTGCGACAGTAAAAAATAATTTTTTGAATAATTTACTATAGAAAAGGCAATCCCTGGCGCAATTAAAATTTGCGCCAGTAAAAAATCATTTTTTTAAAAATTTACTGTAGAAAAGGCAATACCTGGCGCAATTAAAATTTGCGACAGTAGAAAATAATTTTTTGAAAAATTTACTATAGAAATGGCAATCCCTGGCGCAATTATAATTTGCGACAGTAGACAATTATTTTTGAAAGTTTACTATAGAAAAGGCAATCCCTGGCGGATTTAAAATTTTCGACAGTAAAAAATTATTTTTTGAAAAATTTACTATAGAAAAGGCAATCCCTGGCGAAATTAAAATTTGCGACAGCAAAAAATTATTTTTTGAAAAATTTACTATAGAAAAGGCAATCCCTGGCGTATTTAAAATTTGCGACAGTAGAAAATTATTTTTTGAAAAATTTACTATAGAAAAGGCAATCCCTGGCGTATTTAAAATTTGCGACAGTAAAAAATTATTTTTTGAAAAATTTACTGTAGAAAAGGCAATCCCTGGCGCAATTAAAATTTGCCCCAGTAAAAAATCATTTTTGAAAAATTTACTGTAGAAAAGGCAATACCTGGCGCAATTAAAATTTGCGACAGTAAAAAATAATTTTTTGAAAAATTTACTATAGAAAAGGCAATCCCTGGCGTATTTAAAATTTGCGACAGTAGAAAATTATTTTTTGAAAAATTTACTATAGAAATGGCAATCCCTGGCGTAATTAAAATTTGCGACAGTAAAAAATTATTTTTTTAAAAATTTACTGTAGAAAAGGCAATCCCTGGCGCAATTAAAATTTGCGACAGTAGAAAATTATTTTTTGAAAAATTTACTGTAGAAAAGGCAATCCCTGGCGCAATTAAAATTTGCGACAGTAGAAAATTATTTTTTGAAAAATTTACTATAGAAATGGCAATCCCTGGCGTATTTAAAATTTGCGACAGTAAAAAATTATTTTTTGAATAATTTACTATAGAAATGGCAATCCCTGGCGTAATTAAAATTTGCGACAGCAAAGAAAATTATTTTTTGAATAATTTACTATAGAAAAGGCAATCCCTTGCGCAATTAAAATTTGCGACAGTAGAAAATTATTTTTTTGAAAAATTTACTGTAGAAAAGGCAATCCCTGGCGCTATTAAAATTTGCGACAGTAGAAAATTATTTTTTGAAAAATTTACTGTAGAAAAGGCAATCCCTGGCGAATTTAAAATTTTCGACAGTAAAAAATTATTTTTTGAAAAATTTACTGTAGAAAAGGCAATACCTGGCGCAATTAAAATTTGCGACATTAAAAAATTATTTTTTGAAAAATTTACTGTAGAAAAGGCAATCCCTGGCGCAATTAAAATTTGCGACAGTAAAAAATTATTTTTTGAAAAATTTACTATAGAAAAGGCAATCCCTGGCGTATTTAAAATTTGCGACAGTAGAAAATTATTTTTTGAAAAATTTACTATAGAAAAGGCAATCCCTGGCGTAATTAAAATTTTCGACACTAAAAAATTAATTTTTGAAAAATTTACTATAGAAAAGGCAATCCCCGGCGTAATTAAACTTTTCGACAGTAAAAAATTATTTTTTGAATAATTTACTATAGAAAAGGCAATCCCTGGCGAAATTAAAATTTGCGACAGCAAAAATTATTTTTTGAAAAATTTACTATAGAAAGGGCAAACCCTGGCGTATTTAAAATTTGCGACAGTAGAAAATTATTTTTGGAAAATTTACTATAGAAAAGGCAATCCTGGCGCAATTAAAATTTGCGGCAGTATAAAATTATTTTTTGAAAAAATTACTATAGAAAAGGCAATCCCTGGCGCAATTAAAATTTGCGACAGTAAAAAATTATTTTTTGAAAAATTTACTGTAGAAAAGGCAATCCCCGGCGCAATTAAAATTTGCGACAGTAAAAAATTATTTTTTGAAAAATTTACTATAGAAAGGGCAAACCCTGGCGTATTTAAAATTTGCGACAGTAGAAAATTATTTTTGGAAAATTTACTATAGAAAAGGCAATCCTGGCGCAATTAAAATTTGCGGCAGTATAAAATTATTTTTTGAAAAAATTACTATAGAAAAGGCAATCCCTGGCGCAATTAAAATTTGCGACAGTAAAAAATTATTTTTGAAAAATTTACTGTAGAAAAGGCAATCCGTGGCGTATTTAAAATTTGCGACAGTAAAAATTAATTTGTGAAAAATTAACTATAGAAAAGGCAATCCCTGGCGTAGTTAAAATTTGCGATAGTAAAAAATTATTTTTTGAAAAATTTACTGTAGAAAAGGCAATACCTGGCGCAATTAAAATTTGCGACAGTAGAAAATTATTTTTTGAAAAATTTTCTGTAGAAAAGGCAATCCCTGGCGCAATTAAAATTTGCGACAGTAGAAAATTATTTTTTGAAAAATTTACTGTAGAAAAGGCAATCCCTGGCGAATTTGAAATTTTCGACAGTAAAAAATTATTTTTTGAAAAATTGACTGTAGAAAAGGCAATCCCTGGGGCAATTAAAATTTGCGACAGTATAAAATTAGTTTTTGAAAAATTTACTATAGGAAAGGCAATCCCTGGCGCAATTAAAATTTGCGACAGTAGAAAATTATTTTTTGAAAAATTTACTATAGAAAAGGCAATCCCTGGCGTATTTAAAATTTTCGACAGTAAAAAATTATTTTTTGAATAATTTACTAAAGAAATGGCAATCCCTGGCGCAATTATAATTTGCGACAGTAGACAATTATTTTTTGAATAATTTACTATAGAAAAGGCAATTAAACTTTTCGACAGTAAAAAATTATTTTTTGAATAATTTACTATAGAGAAGGCAATCCCTGGCGAAATTAAAATTTGCGACAGCAAAAATTATTTTTGAAAAATTTACTATAGAAAGGGCAAACCCTGGCGTATTTAAAATTTGCGACAGTAGAAAATTATTTTTGGAAAATTTACTATAGAAAAGGCAATCTTGGCGCAATTAAAATTTGCGGCAGTATAAAATTATTTTTTGAAAAATTTACTATAGAAAAGGCAATCACTGGCGTATTTAAAATTTGCCACAGTAGAAAATTATATTTTGAAAAATTTACTATAGAGAAGGCAATCCCTGGCGCAATTAAAATTTGCGACAGTATAAAATTATTTTTTGAAAAATTTACTGTATAAAAGGCAATCCCTGGCGCAATTAAAATTTGCGACAGTAAAAACTTATTTTTGAAAATTTACTATAGAAAAGGCAATCCCTGGCGAATTTGAAAATTTTCGACAGTAAAAACTTATTTTTTGAAAAATTGACTGTAGAAAAGGCAATCCCTGGGGCAATTAAAATTTGCGACAGTATAAAATTAGTTTTGAAAAATTTACTATAGGAAAGGCAATCCCTGGCGCAATTAAAATTTGCGACAGTAGAAAATTATTTTTTGAAAAATTTACTATAGAAAAGGCAATCCCTGGCGTATTTAAAATTTTCGACAGTAAAAAATTATTTTTTGATTAATTTACTATAGAAATGGCAATCCCTTGCGCAATTAAAATTTGCGACAGTAGACAATTATTTTTTGAATAATTTACTATAGAAAAGGCAATCCCTGGCGCAATTAAAATTTGCGACAGTAAAAAATTATTTTTGAAAAATTTACTGTAGAAAAGGCAATCCCTGGCGCAATTAAAATTTGCGAGAGTAAAAAATATTTTTTGAAAAATTTACTATAGAAAAGGCAATCCCTGGCGTATTTAAAATTTGCGACAGTAGAAAATTATTTTTTGAAAAATTTACTATAGAAAAGGCAATCCCTGGCGTAATTAAAATTTTCGACAGTAAAAAATTAATTTTTGATAAATTTACTATAAAAAAGGCAATCCCTGGCGTAATTAATCTTTTCGATAGTAAAAAACTATTTTTTGAATAATTTACTATAGAAAAGGCAATCCCTGGCGAAATTAAAATTTGCGACAGCAAAAAATTATTTTTGAAAATTTACTATAGAAAAGGCAATCCCTGGCGTATTTAAAATTTGCGACAGTAGAAAATTATTTTTTGAAAAATTTACTATAGAAAAGGCAATCCCTGGCGCAATTAAAATTTGCGACAGTATAAAATTATTTTTTGAAAAATTTACTATAGTAAAGGCAATCCCTGGCGCAATTAAAATTTGCGACAGTAAAAAATTATTTTTTGAAAAATTTACTGTAGAAAAGGCAATCCCTGGCGCAGTTAAAATTTGCGACAGTAAAAAATATTTTTTGAAAAATTTACTATAGAAAAGGCAATCCCTGGCGTATTTAAAATTTGCGACAGTAAAAAATTAATTTGTGAAAAATTTACTATAGAAAATACAATTCCTGGCGTAATTAAAATTTGCGACAGTAGAAAATTATTTTTTGAAAAATTTACTATAGAAAAGGCAATCCCTGGCGTAATTAAAATTTGCGACAGTAAAAAATTATTTTTTGAAAAATTTACTGTATAAAAGCAAATCCCTGGCGCAATTAAAATTTGCGACAGTAGAAAATTATTTTTTGAAAAATTTACTGTAGAAAAGGCAATCCCTGGCGCAGTTAAAATTTGCGACAGTAGAAAATTATTTTTTGAAAAATTTACTGTAGAAAAGGCAATCCCTGGCGGATTTAAAATTTTCGACAGTAAAAAATAATTTTTTGAAAATTTACTGTAGAAAAGGCAATCCCTGGCGCAATTAAAATTTGCGACAGTATAAAATTAGTTTTGAAAAATTTACTATTTACTATAGAAAAGGCAATCCCTGGGAGTATTTAAAATTTTCGACAGTAAAAAATTATTTTTTGAATAATTTACTATAGAAATGGCAATCCCTGGCGCAAGTAAATTTGCGACAGTAGAAAATTATTTTTTGAATAATTTACTATAGAAAAGGCAATCTCTGGCGCAATTAAAATATGCGACAGTAAAAAATTATTTTTTGTAAAATTTACTGTAGAAAAGTCAATCCCAGGCTGATTTAAAATTTGCGACACTATAAAATTAAATTTTGAAAAATTTACTATGGAAAAGGCAATCCCTGGCGTAATTAAAATTTGCGACAGTAAAAAATTATTTTTTGAAAAATTTACTATAGAAAAGGCAATCCCTGGCGTATTTAAAATTTGCGACAGTAGAAAATTATTTTTTGAAAAATTTACTATAGAAAAGGCAATCCCTGGCGCAGTTAAAATTATTTTTGAAAAATTTACTATAGAAAAGGCAATCCCAGGCGGATTTAAAATTTGCGACACTATAAAATTAAATTTTGAAAAATTTAGTTTAGAAACGGCAATCCCTGGCGCAATTAAATTTGCGACAGTAGAAAATAATTTTTTGAAAAATTTGCTGTAGAAAAGGCAATCCCTGGCGCAATTAAAATTTGCGACAGTAGAAAATTATTTCTTGAAAAATTTACTATAGAAAAGGCAATCCCTGGCGTATTTAAAATTTGCGACAGTAAAAAATTATTTTTTGAATTTACTATAGAAATGGCAATCCATGGCGCAATTAAAATTTGCGACAGTAGACAATTATTTTTTGAAAAATTTACTATAGAAAAGGCAATCCCTGGGGTAATTAAAATTTTCGACAGTAAAAAATAATTTTTTGAAAAATTTACTATAGAAATGGCAATCCCTGGCGTATTTAAATTTGCGACAGTAAAAAATTAATTTTTGGAAAATTTACTATAGAAATGGCAATCCCTGGCGCAATTAAAATTTGCGACAGTAGACAATTATTTTTTGAATAATTTACTATAGAAAAGGCAATCCCTGGCGGATTTAAAATTTGCGACAGTAAAAAATTAATTTTTGAAAAATTTACTATAGAAAAGGCAATCCTTGGAGTATTTAAAATTTGGGACAGTAAAAAATTAATTTGTGAAAAATTTACTATAGAAAAGGCAATCCCTGGTGTAATTAAAATGTGCGACAGTAAAAAAATATTTTATGAAAAATTTACTATAGAAAAGGCAATCCCTGGCGAAACTAAAATTTGCGATAGCAAAAAATTATTTTTTGAAAAATTTTACTATAGAAAAGGCAATCCCTGGCGTATTTAAAATTTGCGACAGTAGAAAATTATTTTTTAAAAAATTTACTATAGAAAAGGCAATCCCTGGCGTATTTAAAATTTGCGACAGTTAAAAAATTATTTTTTGAATAATTTACTATAGAAATGGCAATCCCTGGCGCAATTAAAATTTGCGACAGTAGAAAATTATTTTTTGAATAATTTACTATAGAAAAGGCAATCCCTGGCGCAATTAAAATTTGCGACAGTATAAAATTATTTTTGAAAAATTTACTATAGTAAAGGCAATCCCTGGCGTAATTAAAATTTGCGACAGTAAAAAAATTATTTTTTGAAAAATTTACTGTATAAAAGCAAATCCCTGGCGCAATTAAAATTTGCGACAGTAGAAAATTATTTTTTGAAAAATTTACTGTAGAAAAGGCAATCCCTGGCGCAGTTAAAATTTGCGACAGTAGAAAATTATTTTTTGAAAAGTTTACTGTAGAAAAGGCAATCCCTGGCGGATTTTAAATTTTCGACAGTAAAAAATAATTTTTTGAAAAATTTACTGTAGAAAAGGCAATCCCCTGGCGCAATTAAAATTTGCGACAGTATAAAATTAGTTTTTGAAAAATTTACTATTTACTATAGAAAAGGCAATCACTGGAGTATTTAAAATTTTCGACAGTAAAAAATTATTTTTTGAATAATTTACTATAGAAATGGCAATCCCTGGCGCAAGTAAAATTTGCGACAGTAGAAAATTATTTTTTGAATAATTTACTATAGAAAAGGCAATCTCTGGCGCAATTAAAAGTTGCGACAGTAAAAAATTATTTTTTGTAAAATTTACTATAGAAAAGTCAATCCCAGGCGGATTTAAAATTTGCGACACTATAAAATTAAATTTTGAAAAATTTACTATAGAAAAGGCAATCCCTGGCGCAATTAAATTTGCGACAGTATAAAATTATTTTTGAAAAATTTACTGTATAAAAGGCAATCCCTGGCGCAATTAAAATTTGCGACAGTAAAACTTATTTTTTGAAAAATTTACTATAGAAAAGGCAATCCCTGGCGAATTTGAAATTTTCGACAGTAAAAACTTATTTTTTGAAAAATTGACTGTAGAAAAGGCAATCCCTGGGGCAATTAAAATTTGCGACAGTATAAAATTAGTTTTTGAAAAATTTACTATAGGAAAGGCAATCCCTGGCGCAATTAAAATTTGCGACAGTAGAAAATTATTTTTTGAAAAATTTACTATAGAAAAGGCAATCCCTGGCGTATTTAAATTTTCGACAGTAAAAAATTATTTTTTGATTAATTTACTATAGAAATGGCAATCCCTTGCGCAGTTAAAATTTGCGACAGTAGACAATTATTTTTGAATAATTTACTATAGAAAAGGCAATCCCTGGCGCAATTAAAATTTGCGACAGTAAAAAATTATTTTTTGAAAAATTTACTGTAGAAAAGGCAATCCCTGGCGCAATTAAAATTTGCGAGAGTAAAAATTATTTTTTGAAAAATTTACTATAGAAAAGGCAATCCCTGGCGTATTTAAAATTTGCGACAGTAGAAAATTATTTTTTGAAAAATTTACTATAGAAAAGGCAATCCCTGGCGTAATTAAAATTTTCGACAGTAAAAAATTAATTTTTGATAAATTTACTATAAAAAAGGCAATCCCTGGCGTAATTAATCTTTTCGATAGTAAAAAACTATTTTTTGAATAATTTACTATAGAAAAGGCAATCCCTGGCGAAATTAAAATTTGCGACAGCAAAAAATTATTTTTTGAAAAATTTACTATAGAAAAGGCAATCCCTGGCGTATTTAAAATTTGCGACAGTAGAAAATTATTTTTTGAAAAATTTACTATAGAAAAGGCAATCCCTGGCGCAATTAAAATTTGCGACAGTATAAAATTATTTTTGAAAAATTTACTATAGTAAAGGCAATCCCTGGCGCAATTAAAATTTGCGACAGTAAAAAATTATTTTTTGAAAAATTTACTGTAGAAAAGGCTATCCCTGGCGCAGTTAAAATTTGCGACAGTAAAAAAATATTTTTTGAAAAATTTACTATAGAAAAGGCAATCCCTGGCGTATTTAAAATTTGCGACAGTAAAAAATTAATTTGTGAAAAATTTACTATAGAAAATACAATTCCTGGCGTAATTAAAATTTGCGACAGTAGAAAATTATTTTTTGAAAAATTTACTATAGAAAAGGCAATCCGTGGCGTAATTAAAATTTGCGACAGTAAAAAATTATTTTTTGAAAAATTTACTGTATAAAAGCAAATCCCTGGCGCAATTAAAATTTGCGACAGTAGAAAATTATTTTTGAAAATTTACTGTAGAAAAGGCAATCCCTGGCGCAGTTAAAATTTGCGACAGTAGAAAATTATTTTTTGAAAAATTTACTGTAGAAAAGGCAATCCCTGGCGGATTTAAAATTTTCGACAGTAAAAAATAATTTTTGAAAAATTTACTGTAGAAAAGGCAATCCCTGGCGCAATTAAAATTTGCGACAGTATAAAATTAGTTTTTGAAAAATTTACTATTTACTATAGAAAAGGCAATCCCTGGAGTATTTAAAATTTTCGACAGTAAAAAATTATTTTTTGAATAATTTACTATAGAAATGGCAATCCCTGGCGCAAGTAAAATTTGCGACAGTAGAAAATTATTTTTTGAATAATTTACTATAGAAAAGGCAATCTCTGGCGCAATTAAAATTTGCGACAGTAAAAAATTATTTTTTGTAAAATTTACTGTAGAAAAGTCAATCCCAGGCGGATTTAAAATTTGCGACACTATAAAATTAAATTTGAAAAATTTACTATGGAAAAGGCAATCCCTGGCGTAATTAAAATTTGCGACAGTAAAAAATTATTTTTTGAAAAATTTACTATAGAAAAGGCAATCCCTGGCGTATTTAAAATTTGCGACAGTAGAAAATTATTTTTTGAAAATTTTACTATAGAAAAGGCAATCCCTGGCGCAGTTAAAATTTGCGACAGTATAAAATTATTTTTTGAAAAATTTACTATAGAAAAGGCAATCCCAGGCGGATTTAAAATTTGCGACACTATAAAATTAAATTTTGAAAAATTTAGTTTAGAAACGGCAATCCCTGGCGCAATTAAATTTGCGACAGTAGAAAATAATTTTTTGAAAAATTTGCTGTAGAAAAGGCAATCCCTGGCGCAATTAAAATTTGCGACAGTAGAAAATTATTTCTTGAAAAATTTACTATAGAAAAGGCAATCCCTGGCGTATTTAAAATTTGCGACAATAAAAAATTATTTTTTGAATTTACTATAGAAATGGCAATCCATGGCGCAATTAAAATTTGCGACAGTAGACAATTATTTTTTGAAAAATTTACTATAGAAAAGGCAATCCCTGGGGTAATTAAAATTTTCGACAGTAAAAAATAATTTTTGAAAAATTTACTATAGAAATGGCAATCCCTGGCGTATTTAAAATTTGCGACAGTAAAAAATTAATTTTTGGAAAATTTACTATAGAAATGGCAATCCCTGGCGCAATTAAAATTTGCGACAGTAGACAATTATTTTTTGAATAATTTACTATAGAAAAGGCAATCCCTGGCGGATTTAAAATTTGCGACAGTAAAAAATTAATTTTTGAAAAATTTACTATAGAAAAGGCAATCCCTGGAGTATTTAAAATTTGGGACAGTAAAAAATTAATTTGTGAAAAATTTACTATAGAAAAGGCAATCCCTGGTGTAATTAAAATGTGCGACAGTAAAAAAATATTTTATGAAAAATTTACTATAGAAAAGGCAATCCCTGGCGAAACTAAAATTTGCGATAGCAAAAAATTATTTTTGAAAAATTTACTATAGAAAATGCAATCCCTGGCGTATTTAAAATTTGCGACAGTAGAAAATTATTTTTTGAAAAATTTACTATAGAAAAGGCAATCCCTGGCGTATTTAAAATTTGCGACAGTAAAAAATTATTTTTGAATAATTTACTATAGAAATGGCAATCCCTGGCGCAATTAAAATTTGCGACAGTAGAAAATTATTTTTTGAATAATTTACTATAGAAAAGGCAATCCCTGGCGCAATTAAAATTTGCGACAGTATAAAATTATTTTTTGAAAATTTTACTATAGTAAAGGCAATCCCTGGCGTAATTAAAATTTGCGACAGTAAAAAATTATTTTTTGAAAAATTTACTGTATAAAAGCAAATCCCTGGCGCAATTAAAATTTGCGACAGTAGAAAATTATTTTTTGAAAAATTTACTGTAGAAAAGGCAATCCCTGGCGCAGTTAAAATTTGCGACAGTAGAAATTATTTTTTGAAAAGTTTACTGTAGAAAAGGCAATCCCTGGCGGATTTTAAATTTTCGACAGTAAAAAATAATTTTTTGAAAAATTTACTGTAGAAAAGGCAATCCCTGGCGCAATTAAAATTTGCGACAGTATAAAATTAGTTTTTGAAAAATTTACTATTTACTATAGAAAAGGCAATCACTGGAGTATTTAAAATTTTCGACAGTAAAAAATTATTTTTTGAATAATTTACTATAGAAATGGCAATCCCTGGCGCAAGTAAAATTTGCGACAGTAGAAAATTATTTTTTGAATAATTTACTATAGAAAAAGGCAATCTCTGGCGCAATTAAAAGTTGCGACAGTAAAAAATTATTTTTTGTAAAATTTACTATAGAAAAGTCAATCCCAGGCGGATTTAAAATTTGCGACACTATAAAATTAAATTTTGAAAAATTTACTATAGAAAAGGCAATCCCTGGCGTAATTAAAATTTGCGACAGTAAAAAATTATTTTTTGAAAAATTTACTATAGAAAAGGCAATCCCTGGCGTATTTAAAATTAGCGACAGTAGAAAATTATTTTTTGAAAAATTTACTATAGACAAGGCAATCCCTGGCGCAGTTAAAATTTGCGACAGTATAAAATTATTTTTTGAAAAATTTACTATAGAAAAGGCAATCCCAGGCGGATTTAAAAATTGCGACACTATAAAATTAAATTTTGAAAAATTTAGTTTAGAAAAGGCAATCACTGGCGCAATTAAATTTGCGACAGTAGAAAATTATTTTTTGAAAAATTTGCTGTAGAAAAGGCAATCCCTGGCGCAATTAAAATTTGCGACAATAGAAAATTATTTCTTGAAAAATTTACTATAGAAAAGGCAATCCCTGGCGTATTTAAAATTTGCGACAGTAAAAAATTATTTTTTGAATTTACTATAGAAATGGCAATCCATGGCGCAATTAAAATTTGCGACAGTAGACAATTATTTTTTGAAAAATTTACTATAGAAAAGGCAATCCCTGGCGTAATTAAAATTTTCGACAGTAAAAAATAATTTTTTGAAAAATTTACTATAGAAATGGCAATCCCTGGCGTATTTAAAATTTGCGACAGTAAAAAATTAATTTTTGGAAAATTTACTATAGAAATGGCAATCCCTGTCGCAATTAAAATTTGCGACAGTAGACAATTATTTTTTGAATAATTTACTATAGAAAAGGCAATCCCTGGCGGATTTAAAATTTGCGACAGTAAAAAATTAATTTTTGAAAAATTTACTATAGAAAAGGCAATCCCTGGAGTATTTAAAATTTGCGACAGTAAAAAATTAATTTGTGAAAAATTTACTATAGAAAAGGCAATCCCTGGTGTAATTAAAATGTGCGACAGTAAAAAAATATTTTTTGAAAAATTTACTATAGAAAAGGCAATCCCTGGCGAAACTAAAATTTGCGATAGCAAAAAATTATTTTTGAAAAATTTACTATAGAAAAGGCAATCCCTGGCGTATTTAAAATTTGCGACAGTAGAAAATTATTTTTTGAAATATTTACTATAGAAAAGGCAATCCCTGGCGTATTTAAAATTTGCGACAGTAAAAAATTATTTTTTGAATAATTTACTATAGAAATGGCAATCCCTGGCGCAATTAAAATTTGCGACAGTAGAAAATTATTTTTTGAATAATTTACTATAGAAAAGGCAATCCTGGCGCAATTAAAATTTACGACAGTAAAAAATTATTTTTGAAAAATTTACTGTAGAAAAGCAATCCCTGGCGCAATTAAAATTTGCGACAGTAAAAAATTATTTTTTGAAAAATTTACTATAGAAAAGGCAATCCCAGGCGGATTTAAAATTTGCGACAGTATAAAATTAAATTTTTGAAAAATTTACTATAGAAAAGGCAATCCCTGGCGTAATTAAAATTTGCGACAGTAAAAAATTATTTTTTTAAAAATTTACTATAGAAAAGGCAATCCCTGGCGTATTTAAAATTTGCGACAGTAAAAAATTAATTTGTGAAAAATTTACTGTAGAAAAGGCAATCCCAGGCGCAATTAAAATTTGCGACAGTAAAAAATTATTTTTTCAAAAATTTACTGTAGAAAAGGCAATCCCTGGCGGATTTAAAATTTTCGACAGTAAAAAATTATTTTTTGCAAAATTTACTGTAGAAAAGGCAATACCTGGCGCAATTAAAATTTGCGACAGTAAAAAATAAATTTGTGAAAAATTTACTGTAGAAAAGGCAATCCCTGGTGCAATTAAAATTTGCGACATTAAAAAATTATTTTTTGAAAAATTTACTATAGAAAAGGCAATCCCTGGCGGATTTAAAATTTGCGACAGTAAAAAATTATTTTTTGCAAAATTTACTATAGAAAAGGCAATCCCTGGCGCAATTAAAATTTGCGACAGTATAAAATTAAATTTTGAAAAATTTACTATAGAAAAGGCAATCCCTGGCGTAATTAAAATTTGCGACTGTAAAAAAATATTTTTTGAAAAATTCACTATAGAAAAGGCAATCCCTGGCGTATTTAAAATTTGCGACAGTAAACAATTAATTTGTGAAAAATTTACTGTAGAAAAGGCAATCCCTGGCACCATTAAAATTTGCGACAGTAAAAAATTATTTTTTGAAAAATTTACTATAGAAAAGGCAATCCCTGGCGGATTTAAAATTTTCGACAGTAAAAAATTATTTTTTGCAAAATTTACTAAAGAAAAGGCAATCCCTGGCGCAATTAAAATTTGCGACAGTAGAAAATTATTTTTTGAATAATTTACTGTAGAAAAGGAAATTCCTGGTGCAATTAAAATTTGCGACGGTAGAAAATTATTTTTTGAAAAATTTACTGTAGAAAAGGTAATCCCTGGCGCAATTAAAATTTGCGACAGTAAAAAAATATTTTTGAAAAATTCACTATAGAAAAGGCAATCCCTGGCGCAATTAAAATTTGCGACAGAAAAAAATTAATTTTTGAAAAATTTACTGTAGAAAAGGCAATCCCTTGCGTAATTAAAATTTGCGACAGTAAAAAATTATTTTTTGAAAAATTTACTATAGAAAAGGCAATCCCTGGCGTAGTTAAAATTTGCGACAGTAAAAAATTTGTTTTTGATAAATTTACTGTAGAAAAGGCAATCCCCTGGCGTAATTAAAATTTGCGACAGTAAAAAATTAATTTTGAAAAATTTACTATAGAAAAGGCAATCCCTGGCGTATTTAAAATTTGCGACAGTATAAAATTAATTTTTGAAAAATTTACTATAGAAAAGGCAATCCCCTGGCGTAATTAAAATTTGCGACAGTAAAAAATTAATTTTTGAAAAATTTACTATAGAAAAGGCAATCCCTGGCGTATTTAAAATTTGCGACAGTAAAAAATTATTTTTTGAATAATTTACTATAGAAATGGCAATCCCTGGCGCAATTAAATTTGCGACAGTAGAAAATTATTTTTTGAATAATTTACTATAGAAAAGGCAATCCCTGGCGCAATTAAAATTTGCGACAGTATAAAATTATTTTTTGAAAAATTTACTATAGTAAAGGCAATCCCTGGCGTAATTAAAATTTGCGACAGTAAAAAATTATTTTTTGAAAAATTTACTGTATAAAAGCAAATCCCTGGCGCAATTAAAATTTGCAACAGTAGAAAATTATTTTTTGAAAAATTTACTGTAGAAAAGGCAATCCCTGGCGCAGTTAAAATTTGCGACAGTAGAAAATTATTTTTTGAAAAGTTTACTGTAGAAAAGGCAATCCCTGGCGGATTTTAAATTTTCGACAGTAAAAAATAATTTTTTGAAAAATTTACTGTAGAAAAGGCAATCCCTGGCGCAATTAAAATTTGCGACAGTATAAAATTAGTTTTTGAAAAATTTACTATTTACTATAGAAAAGGCAATCACTGGAGTATTTAAAATTTTCGACAGTAAAAAATTATTTTTTGAATAATTTACTATAGAAATGGCAATCCCTGGCGCAAGTAAAATTTGCGACAGTAGAAAATTATTTTTTGAATAATTTACTATAGAAAAGGCAATCTCTGGCGCAATTAAAAGTTGCGACAGTAAAAAATTATTTTTTGTAAAATTTACTATAGAAAAGTCAATCCCAGGCGGATTTAAAATTTGCGACACTATAAAATTAAATTTTGAAAAATTTACTATAGAAAAGGCAATCCCTGGCGTAATTAAACTTGCGACAGTAAAAAATTATTTTTTGAAAAATTTACTATAGAAAAGGCAATCCCTGGCGTATTTAAAATTAGCGACAGTAGAAAATTATTTTTTGAAAAATTTACTATAGACAAGGCAATCCCTGGCGCAGTTAAAATTTGCGACAGTATAAAATTATTTTTTGAAAAATTTACTATAGAAAAGGCAATCCCCAGGCGGATTTAAAAATTGCGACACTATAAAATTAAATTTTGAAAAATTTAGTTTAGAAAAGGCAATCACTGGCGCAATTAAATTTGCGACAGTAGAAAATTATTTTTTGAAAAATTTGCTGTAGAAAAGGCAAACCCTGGCGCAATTAAAATTTGCGACAATAGAAAATTATTTCTTGAAAAATTTACTATAGAAAAGGCAATCCCTGGCGTATTTAAAATTTGCGACAGTAAAAAATTATTTTTTTGAATTTACTATAGAAATGGCAATCCATGGCGCAATTAAAATTTGCGACAGTAGACAATTATTTTTTGAAAAATTTACTATAGAAAAGGCAATCCCTGGCGTAATTAAAATTTTCGACAGTAAAAAATAATTTTTTGAAAAATTTACTATAGAAATGGCAATCCCTGGCGTATTTAAAATTTGCGACAGTAAAAAATTAATTTTTGGAAAATTTACTATAGAAATGGCAATCCCTGGCGCAATTAAAATTTGCGACAGTAGACAATTATTTTTTGAATAATTTACTATAGAAAAGGCAATCCCTGGCGGATTTAAAATTTGCGACAGTAAAAAATTAATTTTTGAAAAATTTACTATAGAAAAGGCAATCCCTGGAGTATTTAAAATTTGCGACAGTAAAAAATTAATTTGTGAAAAATTTACTATAGAAAAGGCAATCCCTGGTGTAATTAAAATGTGCGACAGTAAAAAAATATTTTTGAAAAATTTACTATAGAAAAGGCAATCCCTGGCGAAACTAAAATTTGCGATAGCAAAAAATTATTTTTTGAAAAATTTACTATAGAAAAGGCAATCCCTGGCGTATTTAAAATTTGCGACAGTATAAAATTATTTTTTGAAATATTTACTATAGAAAAGGCAATCCCTGGCGCAATTAAAATTTGCGACAGTAAAAAATTATTTTTTGAAAAATTTACTGTAGAAATGGCAATCCCTGCGCAATTAAAATTTGCGACAGTAAAAAATTAATTTGTGAAAAATTTACTGTAGAAAAGGCAATCCCTGGCGCAATTAAAATTTTCGACATTAAAAAATTATTTTTTGAAAAATCTACTATAGAAAAGTCCATCCCTTGCGTATTTAGAATTTGCGACAGTAAAAAATTATTTTTTGAAAAATTTACTGTAGCAAAGGCAATCCCTGGCGCAATTAAAATTTGCGACAGTAAAAAATTATTTTTTGAAAAATTTACTGTAGAAAAGGCAATCCTTGGCGCAATTAAAATTTGCGACCGTAGAAAATTATTTTTTGAAAAATTTACTGTAGAAAAGGCAATCCCTGTCGGATTTAAAATTTTCGACAGCAAAAAATATTTTTGTGAAAAATTTACTGTAGAAAAGGCAATCCCTGGCGCAATTAGAATTTGCGACAGTATAACATTAGTTTTTGAAAATATTACTATAGAAAAGGCAATCCCTGGCGAAATTAAAATTTGCGATAGCAAAAAATTATTTTTTGAAAAATTTACTATAGAAAAGGCAATCCCTGGCGTATTTAAAATTTGCGACAGTAGAAAATTATTTTTTGAAAAATTTAATATAGAAAAGGCAATCCCTGGCGTATTTAAAATTTGCGACAGTAAAAAATTATTTTTTGAATAATTTACTATAGAAATGGCAATCCCTGGCGCAATTAAAATTTGCGACAGTAGACAATTATTTGTTGAAAAATTTAGTATAGAAAAGGCAATCCCTGGCGCAATTAAAATTTGCGACAGTAAAAAATTATTTTGAAAAATTTACTGTAGAAAAGGCAATCCCTGGCGCAATTAAAATTTCCGACAGTAAAAAATTATTTTTGAAACATTTACTATAGAAAAGGCAATCCAGGCGGATTTAAAATTTGCGACAGTATAAAATTAAATTTTGAATAATTTACTATAGAAAAGGCAATCCCTGGCGTAATTAAAATTTGCGACAGTAAAAAATTATTTTTTGAAAAATTTACTATAGAAATGGCAATCCCTGGCGTATTTAAAATTTGCGACAGTAAAAAATTAATTTGTGAAAAATTTACTGTAGAAAAGGCAATCCCTGGCGGAATTAAAATTTGCGACAGTAAAAAAATATTTTTTGAAAAATTTACTATAGAAAAGGCAATCCCTGGCGGATTTAAAATTTTCGACAGTAAAAAATTATTTTTTGCAAAATTTACTGTAGAAAAGGCAATCCCTGGCGCAATTAAAATTTGCGACAGTAAAAAATTAATTTGTGAAAAATTTACTGTAGAAAAGGCAATCCCTGGCGCAATTAAAATTTGCGACAGCAAAAAATTATTTTTTGAAAAATTTACTATAGAAAAGGCAATCCCTGGCGGATTTAAAATTTGCGACAGTAAAAAATTATTTTTTGCAAAATTTACTATAGAAAAGGCAATCCCTGGCGCAATTAAAATTTGCGACAGTATAAAATTAAATTTTGAAAAATTTACTATAGAAAAGGCAATCCTTGGCGCAATTAAAATTTGCGACAGTAGAAAATTATTTTTTGAATAATTTACTGTAGAAAAGGCAATCCCTGGCGTAATTAAAATTTGCGACAGTAAAAAATTTGTTTTTGATAAATTTACTGTAGAAAAGGCAATCCCTGGCGCAATTAAAATTTGCGACAGTATAAAAATATTTTTGAAAAATTTACTGTAGAAAAGGCAATCCCTGGCACCATTAAAATTTGCGACAGTAAAAAATTATTTTTTGAAAAATTTACTATAGAAAAGGCAATCCCTGGCGGATTTAAAATTTTCGACAGTAAAAAATTATTTTTTGCAAAATTTACTATAGAAAAAGCAATCCCTGGCGCAATTAAAATTTGCGACAGTAGAAAATTATTTTTTGAATAATTTACTGCAGAAAAGGAAATTCCTGGCGCAATTAAAATTTGCGACAGTAGAAAATTATTTTTTGAAAAATTTACTGTAGAAAAGGCAATCCCTGGCGCAATTAAAATTTGCGACAGTAAAAAAATATTTTTTGAAAAATTTACTATAGAAAAGGCAATCCCTGGCGCAATTAAAATTTGCGACAGTAAAAAATTATTTTTTGCAAAATTTACTATAGAAAAGGCAATCCCTGGCGTATTTAAAATTTGCGACAGTAAAAAATTAATTTGTGAAAATTTTACTATAGAAAAGTCACTTCCTGGCGTAATTAAAATTTGCGACAATAAAAAATTAATTTTTGAAAAATTTACTGTAGAAAAGGCAATCCCTGGCGTAATTAAAATTTGCGACAGTAAAAAAATTATTTTTTGAAAAATTTACTATAGAAAAGGCAATCCCTGGCGTAATTAAAATTTGCGACAGTAAAAAAATTTGTTTTTGATAAATTTACTGTAGAAAAGGCAATCCCTGGCGTAATTAAATTTGCGACAGTAAAAAATTAATTTTTGAAAAATTTACTATAGAAAAGGCAATCCCTGGCGTATTTAAAATTTGCGACAGTATAAAATTAATTTTTGAAAAATTTACTATAGAAAAGGCAATCCCTGGCGCAATTAAAATTTGCGACAGTAAAAAATTATTTTTGAAAAATTTACTGTAGAAATGGCAATCCCTGGCGCAATTAAAATTTGCGACAGTAAAAAATTAATTTGTGAAAAATTTACTGTAGAAAAGGCAATCCCTGGCGCAATTAAAATTTTCGACAGTAAAAAACTATTTTTTGAAAAATCTACTATAGAAAAGGCCATCCCTTGCGTATTTAGAATTTGCGACAGTAAAAAATTATTTTTTGAAAAATTTACTGTAGCAAAGGCAATCCCTGGCGCAATTAAAATTTGCGACAGCAAAAAATTATTTTTTGAAAAATTTACTATAGAAAAGGCAATCCCTGGCGGATTTAAAATTTGCGACAATAAAAAATTATTTTTTGCAAAATTTACTATAGAAAAGGCAATCCCTGGCGCAATTAAAATTTGCGACTGTAAAAAATTATTTTTTGAAAAATTTACTGTAGAAAAGGCAATACTTGGCGCAATTAAAATTTGTGACAGTAGAAAATTATTTTTTGAAAAATTTACTGTAGAAAAGGCAATCCCTGGCGGATTTAAAATTTTCGACAGTAAAAAATATTTTTTGAAAAATTTACTGTAGAAAAGGCAATCCCTGGCGCAATTAAAATTTGCGTCAGTATAAAATTAATTTTTGAAAAATTTACTATAGAAAAGGCAATCCCTGGCGCAATTAAAATTTGCGACAGTAAAAAATTATTTTTTGAAAAATTTACTGTAGAAATGGTAATCCCTGGCGCAATTAAAATTTGCGACAGTAAAAAATTAATTTGTGAAAAATTTACTGTAGAAAAGGCAATCCTTGGCGCAATTAAAATTTTCGACAGTAAAAAATTATTTTTTGAAAAATCTACTATAGAAAAGGCCATCCCTGGCGTATTTAAAATTTGCGACAGTAAAAAATTATTTTTTGAAAAATTTACTGTAGAAAAGGCAATCCCTGGCGCAATTAAAATTTGCGACAGTAAAAAATTATTTTTTGAAAAATTTACTGTAGAAAAGGCAATCCTTGGCGCAATTAAAATTTGTGACAGTAGAAAATTATTTTTTGAAAAATTTATTGTAGAAAAGGCAATCACTGGCGGATTTAAAATTTTCGACAGTAAAAAATATTTTTTTGAAAAATTTACTGTAGAAAAGGCAATCCCTGGCGCAATTAAAATTTGCGACAGTAAAAAATTATTTTTGAAAATATTACTATAGAAAAGGCAATCCCTGGCGCAATTAAAATTTGCGACAGTAGACAATTATTTTTTGAAAAATTTACTATAGAAAAGGTAATCCCAGGCGGATTTAAAATTTGCGACAGTATAAAATTAAATTTTGAAAAATTTACTATAGAAAAGGCAATCCCTGGCGTAATTAAAATTTGCGACAGTAAAAAATTATTTTTTGAAAAATTTACTATAGAAAGGGCACTCCCTGGCGTATTTAAAATTTGCGACAGTAAAAAATTAATTTGTGAAAAATTTACTGTAGAAAAGGCAATCCCTGGCGGAATTAAAATTTGCGACATTAAAAATTAATTTTTGAAAAATTTACTATAGAAAAGTCAATACCTGGCGGATTTAAAATTTTCGACAGTAAAAAATTATTTTTTGCAAAATTTACTGTAGAAAAGGCAATTCCTGGCGCAATTAAAATTTGCGACAGTAAAAAATTAATTTGTGAAAAATTTACTGTAGAAAAGGCAATCCCTGGCGCAATTAAAATTTGCGACAGCAAAAAATTATTTTTTGAAAAATTTACTATAGAAAAGGCAATCCCTGGCGGATTTAAAATTTGCGACAATAAAAAATTATTTTTTGCAAAATTTACTATAGAAAAGGGCAATCCCTGGCGCAATTAAAATTTGCGACAGTATAAAATTAAATTTTGAAAAATTTACTATAGAAAAGGCAATCCGTGGCGTAATTAAAATTTGCGACTGTAAAAAAATATTTTTTGAAAAATTCACTATAGAAAAGGCAATCCCTGGCGTATTTAAAATTTGCGACAGTAAAAAATTAATTTGTGAAAAATTTACTGTAGAAAAGGCAATCCCTGGCACCATTAAAATTTGCGACAGTAAAAAATTATTTTTTGAAAAATTTACTATAGAAAAGTCAATCCCTGGCGGATTTAAAATTTTCGACAGTAAAAAATTATTTTTGCAAAATTTACTTTAGAAAAGGCAATCCCTGGCGCAATTAAAATTTGCGACAGTAGAAAATTATTTTTTGAATAATTTACTACAGAAAAGGCAATCCATGGCGTATTTAAAATTTGGGACAGTATAAAATTAAATTTTGAAAAATTTTTATATAGAAAAGGCAATCCCTGGCGCAATTAAAATTTGCGACAGTAAAAAATTATTTTTTGAAAAAATTTACTATAGAAAAGGCAATCCCTGGCGCAATTAAAATTTGCGACAGTAAAAAATTATTTTTTGCAAAATTTACTATAGAAAAGGCAATCCCTGGCGTATTTAAAATTTGCGACAGTAAAAAATTAATTTGTGAAAAATTTACTATAGAAAAGGCAATCCCTGGCGTAATTCAATTTTGCGACAGTAAAAAATTAATTTTTGAAAATTTACTGTAGAAAAGGCAATCCCTGGCGTAATTAAAATTTGCGACAGTAAAAAATTATTTTTTGAAAAATTTACTATAGAAAAGGCAATCCCTGGCGTAATTAAAATTTTCGACAGTAAAAAATTTGTTTTTGAAAAATTTACTGTAGAAAAGGCAATCCCTGGCGTAATTAAAATTTGCGACACTAAAAAATTAATTTTTGAAAAATTTACTATAGAAAAGGCAATCCCTGGCGAATTTAAAATTTGCGACAGTATAAAATTAATTTTTGGAAAAATTTACTATAGAAAAGGCAATCCCTGGCGCAATTAAAATTTTGCGACAGTAAAAAATTATTTTTTGAAAAATTTACTGTAGAAATGGTAATCCCTGGCGCAATTAAAATTTGCGACAGTAAAAAATTAATTTGTGAAAAATTTACTGTAGAAAAGGCAATCCCTGGCGCAATTAAAATTTTCGACAGTAAAAAACTATTTTTTGAAAAATCTACTATAGAAAAGGCCATCCCTGGCGTATTTAAAATTTGCGACAGTAAAAAATAATTTTTTGAAAAATTTTCTGTAGAAAAGGCAATCCCTGGCGCAATTAAAATTTGCGACTGTAAAAAATTATTTTTTGAAAAATTTACTGTAGAAAAGGCAATACTTGTCGCAATTAAAATTTGTGACAGTAGAAAATTATTTTTTGAAAAATTCACTGTAGAAAAGGCAATCCCTGGCGGATTTAAAATTTTCGACAGTAAAAAATATTTTTTTGAAAAATTTACTGTAGAAAAGGCAATCCCTGGCGCAATTAAAATTTGCGACAGTATAAAATTAATTTTTGAAAAATTTACTATAGAAAAGGCAATCCCTGGCGCAATTAAAATTTGCGACAGTAAAAAATTATTTTTTGAAAAATTTACTGTAGAAATGGTAATCCCTGGCGCAATTAAAATTTGCGACAGTAAAAAGTTAATTTGTGAAAAATTTACTGTAGAAAAGGCAATCCCTGCCGGATTTAAAATTTTCGACAGTAAAAAATATTTTTTTGAAAATATTACTATAGAAAAGGCAATCCCTGGCGCAATTAAAATTTGCGACAGTAGAAAATTATTTTTTGAAAAATTTACTATAGAAAAGGAAAATCCCTGGCGTATTTAAAATTTGCGACAGTAAAAAAATATTTTTTGAATAATTTACTATAGAAATGGCAATCCCTGGCGCAATTAAAATTTGCGACAGTAGAAAATTATTTTTTGAATAATTTACTATAGAAAAGGCAATCCCTGGCGCAATTAAAATTTGCGACAGTAAAAAATTATTTTTTGAAAAATTTACTGTAGAATAGGCAATCCCTGGCGCAATTAAAATTTGCGAAAGTAAAAAATTTTTTTTTTGAAATGTTTACTATAGGAAAGGCAATCCCTGGCGGATTTAAAATTTGCGACAGTATAAAAATTAAATTTTGAAAAATTTACTATAGAAAAGGCAATCCCTGGCGTAATTAAAATTTGCGACAGTAAATAATTATTTTTTGAAAAATTTACTATAGAAAAGGGAATCCCTGGCGTATTTAAAATTTGCGACAGTAAAAAATTAATTTGTGAAAAATTTACTGTAGAAAAGGGAATCCCTAGCGCAATTAAAATTTGCGACAGTAAAAAATTATTTTTGAAAAATTTTCTATAGAAAAGGCAATCTCTGGCGGATTTAAAATTTTCGACAGTAAAAAATTATTTTTTGCAAAATTTACTGTAGAAAAAGTCAATCCCTGGCTCAATTAAAATTTGCGAAATTAAAAAATTAATTTGTGAAAAATTTACTGTAGAAAAGGCAATCCCTGGCGCAATTAAAATTTGTGACAGTAGAAAATTATTTTTTGAAAAATTTTACTGTAGAAAAGGCAATCCCTGGCGGATTTAAAATTTTCGACAGTAAAAAATATTTTTTTGAAAAATTTACTGTAGAAAAGGCAATCCCTGGCGCAATTAAAATTTGCGACAGTATAAAATTAATTTTTGAAAAATTTACTATAGAAAAGGCAATCCCTGGCGCAATTAAAATTTGCGACAGTAAAAAATTATTTTTTGAAAAATTTACTGTAGAAATGGTAATCCCTGGCGCAATTAAAATTTGCGACAGTAAAAAATTAATTTGTGAAAAATTTACTGTAGAAAAGGCAATCCCTGGCGCAATTAAAATTTCGACAGTAAAAAATTATTTTTTGAAAAAATCTACTATAGAAAAGGCCATCCTTGGCGTATTTAAAATTTGCGACAGTAAAAAATTATTTTTTGAAAAATTTACTGTAGAAAAGGCAATCCCTGGCGCAATTAAAATTTGCGACAGTAAAAAATTATTTTTTGAAAAATTTACTGTAGAAAAGGCAATCCTTGGCGCAACTAAAATTTGTGACAGTAGAAAATTATTTTTTGAAAAATTTATTGTAGAAAAGGCAATCCCTGGCGGATTTAAAATTTTCGACAGTAAAAAATATTTTTTTGAAAAATTTACTGTAGAAAAGGCAATCCCTGGCGCAATTAAAATTTGCGACAGTATAACATTAGTTTTTGAAAATATTACTATAGAAAAGGCAATCCCTGGCGCAATTAAAATTTGCGACAGTAGAAAATTTTTTTTC
>CAWVNZ010002227.1:0-31941 GCA_963930735.1 Dioctria linearis | reverse complement strand
TCTTAAGAACAAAATAGTATTCCTGATAAAAAAAATTATTATGAGTTAAAATTTGTATGAAACTAACATGTTAGACATACCTCACATTCATTAGAAAAAATGATCCTAATTTATTTGGTCCTCTAATATGATAGATATCAGTTCTTGTCTGCGAAAGTCGTTTTTGGAATAGAAATCCCGTATCGTTTTTTTTTACTAGTTAATTATGCGTTTTTATGTTTCGGAAGGATATTTTCTTATCTACATATAATTTAGTTAGTTAAAGCTAAATTGTTTTTTTCTTTTCCTTTGCAACGGAAAGCGAATTGAGCAGCATAATCAAAACCACTCCACCAAATCTATGTACATATAAATTTTTGTAATAAATGTGTAAGCTTATTAGTAGTGCAGTTGAATTTGTCCTTCGATGTACTTAAAGATAACAGCACAACAGATTTTTGACTCTTAAGTGATTTAAGCCAGGAGATGACCTTGGAATCTGCAGAGCATGTTTCATCGATGCCAGACTAAAGAGATGCATGTTTTAAATTGAACTCCGGTTTTCAATCAGACTTAAAAAATAACTACCTTTTCTTTTCTCCAAACGAATAGGTTGTCGCGAAATTTTGCACGCACATAAATGCTTTTGATTGCATCTTTTATCACTTCTTTTGAAAGATATTTTAAACTGTCAAACGATATGTCAGATTATAATGATTTGAATGAAAGCAATATTGTAAATATTTTAAAAACTTTCTGGTAAATGCATTGCAAGAAAAATTTACGTCTTAGAAGCATGATATTGGAAGAGGAAATTGTTCACTAATATGATTTTTTTTACATGGTAATATGGAAGAAATTGACCGTAGCCGTCTAGTTAGAAAATGAAAAACTTGTATATAGAAGGGGGCCAAATCTAATGACGTCGGAGTTGGTTAGACATTCTTTTGTTTTTTTATATTAGATGACTAACCTTAATATCTCGCACATTAAAACCCCTTGATGCTTTCCAAAGCATTTACAAGAATCTTCGTATCCTTTCGCATTCCGGAGTTATGAAGCTTCAAATTTATAATTTTGAAATTTTCGCTTTCTTTGATTAAATTAATCGTTATTTTTATTGTAAAACAGGTATCAACATGCATAGCCTTATCGAAAATTCAATTGCTTACCTACCTTACTTTTTAATTAAAAATGGTAACAGTACAGTATATGCAATATTTTAAAGCGGTCACTTAAACTCGTTAATTTCAGTACAAAAACATTATGTTGATGACGGGTTTTACAACAAGTATAATGAATCATTTTAGAAGAGGTTAAAATCGCGATATTTAAAATTATGAAGCATTATAACTATGTAATTGGGAAGGACACGGATATTATTGTAAATGCAATAAGCAAAGCGTTTTTTCTTGAATTACGTATCAAAGATAATCAATTTTTTTTTATAGCTACGTGGTGTATATTATAAAATTATTTAAAAAATGGTATCACTCTGTATCGCCAAATTTTACTTCTCTACTATTAATCTCTTTAGTATTGCCGCTTTATTCTGAAATAACCTGTGTAATACATATAGTAGGATCTTGCTAAACCGAAAGCAAGAATGCAAATTCCTCATTATAAAACTTGTTAAACAATTACTACTCTTATCAATTTTTACTTCAAGTAGCAGTTTTATACAATTCTAACTTTCACTAATAAAATCTAATCGACATACTTACCTTGGAGAGTTGTATATAAATCCTCTAGCTTCCAATATATTAATAAATTAAAGAAATATCTGTTGGCAATGTTACAATGACACTGTCAGATGTTTCTTGCAAGTTATATTCATTCATTTTAATTAACGCAAAAAATAATAAAATCTATAAAAATGTAACAGTACTTCTCACTTGCATAAATCCTTTGTACTAAAGATTTTAATAACTGCCGTAATTGTCCACAATACGCTTTACGATGTAAATCTTAATATTGCATATCTATAAAATTAACAAGCACAATTCAAAATCATATACATGGCTCAGTAAATTAAATGTGTTCCGATGAAATTTAATGAGTGTAGGTATAGTTTCATACATTTATTTTATTGAAATTGCCCAATATACTACTACAAGTATTGATTTAACATTATGAACTTATAAGTATACCTTTCTCAATGTAAATTTGATGTGGTATCGATATACTATAAACGTTATTAAATTTTTAAGAGAAACTATTATTAATTTCATATTGATCCAATATATATTTAAGCATTGCCATATTAAAGCATAGGCTTGTCATGTTAATTTAACTTTGTTATTAGTGTTGAAATCGTTCTATAGACCAAAAGTTGAATTTTTCACTTTGGAACACCTTCTACCGTTTTCGACTGCGTTTTTCGAATGGTGGTATCGATAATGCTCTATCTCAAATAATTCCAGAGATATCGAGTGCTTCATTTGTCTATGCACCAAAAATTTTCACACTGCCCACTCTTATTTGTACTTTGTACATTAAGTTTTGTTTTTCTATCATATAGAACAATTATACTATTGTTAATATTTACTTTTTGTTAAGTCTTAAGTTATTAATTATTTGTTCTATATCCTAAGAATAATATAGTTTATTCTATATCCCATAGCTAAATAATTTGTGTTTAATTGTTTTATATCCAATTGATAACCTTAAGTTGACGCAATTTACATAAATAAAGGAAAATCAGGAAAATAATCCAGCGCATGACGGTCAGCCGAAGGGTGAGGATCATATCGAAAAGAGATTTAAGATGAATGCGGCACACGAGAAGTAAGCTTTTTCCTTAGTTAATTCGTATATATCCTCTATTCCAACAAATTGGTCCAAGTGAATTCGTTGCAGAACTTTGCGCTACACCCCAATCTGATAAAAACAACTCGAGGAAAAGAGCCCGGAAACCAATACATTGAAAAAACAATTTTGCGAAGAGATTAAGGGAATCTGGTAAGGAATACCTGAAAGGTAACAAGCATAAAGCAAGGTGTCTTAAGCCAGCTGGCTGTAATAAAATTTGTGTTTTTCAATGCGGTCTTATATTCTCCGATTATGACCGAAAAGCGGTCCACGATGCGTTTTGAACATCAAATGACTGCGAAAAAATCTTTTTTATGCTAAATTTGTGAAGAGAATACCTGCTCAACGAAAACTTACATTGCAAACTAAATCTAAGAAAACTTATTCATATCAGTATTCGCTGCAAAATAAGGGACACGTATTTCGGATTTGTCAACGGTTTTTCTTTACAACTTTAGACATAAGTCAACAAAGAGTGTATTACTTTTTTAAAAATAATTTCAATTCGGACGCGGGTACACCCGCGGCACAAAGAAAGGGAAAATATGTGAAAAGAATCACTCCAGAGCAGCTGATTGTAGAAATAAAGAAACACATTCAAAAGTTTCCGTGTATGGATTCGCAAAACTTCTAAGCAGTATTTTGCGCCAGATTTAGATATGACAAGAATATTCAAATTCCGTTTAACTCCATAAATACTCTGAAATATTTAGCACACACTTCAACTTGTCCTTCTTTAAGCCGAAAAAAGATGTCACACATATCTCGCGCATTGCGCAACATAAGGACTTATCTTTCCCAATAAATACTGAACGTTTGGATATCGATAAACACAAACAAAGCAATACTGCTGCCAAACTTCAAAGAGAAAAGGATCTCAACTTAATATCAATGGGACTAGATGTAACAGCTATCATATCATAAGAATGTATTTGCTCTGCCTCGCGCTAACGTCTCAAACTTTTTATATAAGTGCAAATTTAGCGTATACAATTTAACAGCATATTGCAGTTCAAAGAAATTGACGTACTGTAGTATTTGACATACATTACAAAGTGGAGTGTGGACGATCAGGAAAGAGAGAGTCTTGGTCTCTTGGAAGATATTCCAGAAATAACAAAAATTGTATTGTGATCAGACTCTTGTGTCCCACAAAACAAGTTCAGATCGAAAACTTTTAAAGTAAATAATTGGAAGTAATTGGCAAAAATCTAATACTCTGTTCATCAAGGCACAGAAAATAATGTTGGCACCATATTACAACAATTACAGAAAATATGTATAGCCTATCTCATGTTTTTCTTTTCTTAAATCTACAACCGTTGCCGAGAAAACTGCAATTTACTACAAATGCTACATGACAATTTCGGGCACTGAATTTTTTTTTCAATTATCTAGAAAACCAATTTTTTTGTCTGGAAAATTCGCAATTATGATATTCTAACTTTTCCGGGTCGATTAAGTCCTGCTTGTCAAGATTTTGTCAGTTCAAACTAGACCGGAAAATTGGATCCGGATTTGCTAATATCCGGATATCCGAATACACGGGTCTGCGAACAATCCGATTCCTGAGATCCGGATCCCAACTATCCGGATCCAGATCCGATCTACCCAACTAAGCAGAAAAGCTTCAAAATTGTGTTGTTTCAATGAGAAAATGAAAACATCATGAAATTTATATTTTCCCAACTAAACAATGCAATCTGAACGAAATTTTGACCTTGTTTTACTTACTCTGGATCCAGATAGTTTAGATCCAGATCCGGATACTAGGATCCGAATTATCCGGATTCCCGGATTTGAGGAATCGGATCCTAATTATCTCAGATAATCCGGAGAGTAAATTATCCGGATACTTTCAGCTCTAGTTCAAACAAGCACCCTTTGTGTATATCCATTAATTATTTTCTTTGCTAAAAAACCTTATAATTTCTAATTAAAAAAGCACAAATTCCGAGCGAAAGTATGTACAGAGTATGGTAAACTGTTGCAATAACTGGGTATAAGGAAACAAGTAATTTCAAGGTGGACGTTTTGTTCATGAAGAGGATTAATTTTATGGATGAACTTACGACGAATTTAAGTCGATAGTTGCTCAAAACACTGATCATAGAAGAACCAAAAAAATAACGAGAGGCATCCATCTTTAATTAATTTATATATTTTCTTATTTATTCATTTAGTGCTTCCGATTATATACAAAAATAAGCGACGAAAATAAGGATAACTATTTCTACTATACACATAATGTTTAAATATGGAGGACTTCCAGTTTCTTTTCGACTATTTATATCAATGAATAATGAAACGTTATTTTAATACGAGCAAGAATTTGAAATTGTCTTATGACTACCATAATTCGTTCTATGTGTTGCGGAATATACATTCAGAACCTAGACGGAATAGGCCTTTCAGGAGTATTTTTTAAGGAAGAACACCTTTAACACATATTGCACATTTAACTTCACGGCGTATTTTTAGATTACTTAATCCGATAAGCAAGCATCTTGATTGATACGGTGGCATATTTTAGGTCCTATATTTAAATTTGTATAATGCGTATCTAGTAAAACACTATCGGACAGATTCAAGTATATCTATGTGGAAATTGTAATAAAGGCATATCATGTAACGGATGCATATTTCAAGAACGTCCTAATAAGCGAGAAATAAAGAACCTCAGTTGTCGTCAAATCTTCAAAATCTTTAGAACTACATTTCAGAAGCCTAGACTTTTACGTGCTTGAATATTATATATTCAATGTGTCGAGTAAAGCTAAATTAACACCCAAATCCACAACCTTAGAACATCTAGGATAGGAATTTACATATCAATAATTCTAGAATCAAAATATATTGAATTCGATATTCAAAGAAAAATCACAGCCTGTATCAATTCATTTGACCTTTACAAATATCATTACCAGAATTAAAATTACCAGCAATATCGTAATCATAAAGTGGAGGTGGAGGACAAGCAAAGTGCATAAGTGACTCTCCTTCGGAACACTCGATTTGATAATAATCTCCCTGGAGGAAAATATACTAATTCTACTGCTTATAATTGTACAAGAAATGAAGTCAGTACGAATGCCAAGATCTTCATGTTTACGTGGAAGGAGAAGGTTATCTATCATATCAAAAGCTTTTGAGAAATCTGTATGAATAGATGACATCGGCCTAACTCCTGACTCCTTTGTAGCATTGGTAACATAATGTGTAAATACTGTTAGATTATAGTTACACTGACACACGACCGACCAAAAATGAATCCATGCTGTTCTATCAAAATATATTCCTTAATCAAAAGAGTTGATCAAGAACTTAGGCCTAGATTTATATATTAGCGTAATATGTACGTGAAATCTTTCAGTCATTTATGAAAACACCGTGCAGACCGGACAAATTAAAAATCACTGCCAATTGAATACATAAAACATCCGCACAATATTTTGATTGCGAAGGACTTAAGTAATCAGCATTTTCTTTAGTATTACAGTCCAAACATTTTAAACTAAGCAGGACATCATTAGTTGTAGAGTAAAATTAAGCAAATATCTAAATGTTATTCTCCAGAAGACATTGGATCTATAGGATCCAGGTGAACGAAACCATTGCAGTAAATGAATTCAAAATAATAGGTAAGAGGATGACAACAGCTTTCTTTATGATATTGTATCATTTTAATCATCAAATAGCTTTTGTTTTTTTCTAGAAAAAACGCTGACTATGTATATAAAATAAGCAAGAAAACTACAATTAGTCTAATACCAATTCTTATTATACCCTAGATGACGGGTTCCCAACCAGTGGTCTATGGACCCCATAGGGGTACGTGGAGCACTCCTCGGGGTACGAGAAGCGCGGCCGGTAAGACATTTTTTTTCGCATTATTATTGATAATGTTTCATTGTTTTAAAATTTAGTAACAAACAAAAATCTTAATTTTTTGAACACAGTTCGGTTTTTTTAAAGTAAATTTCCTAAAACTAAATACAATAACAAATATGTACATATGTATTTCTTATTTTCGAAATAAGAAATAAGCCGTTATATGAAAAAGCATTAGTAGTCTTTGAAATGTTGGTTGTCATAGAAAAGAGACATATATAATAGCAAAATAGTAAGATTCATTATAAAAACTACTTGTAAGGATTTGGTTGATTTTTAAAAGTTCCTGAGTTTTTAATTTTTTTCGGTTCTCTGTGCATTATTGAAGTAATTTAATTATCAAATTGTTATTGTTTTTACAACTAAAACGTGTACAAAAAATAAATATATATAACGGTTTTCGATTTATTTTGGTAATAAATAAACCAGTGCATAATTAATTGTTTTAGATTTCAGAAATATTTATTTTTTTCTTATCGACAGCTAATCCATACTATCACAATGTCAAAGAAGCGTTGTAATCAGGACTCATATATTCAATTCGGCTTCACTTTCTTAGTTGACAAAGATGGATTGCAAAGGCCACAATGTATACTATGCTCGAAAGTACTTAGTAATGGTTATATGAAACTACCCAAACTTAAGGAACATCTACAAGCAGTCCATCCAAACAACGTTAATGACACAGAAGCTTTATTCAAAATTAAAAGAGCCCGATTTGAAACAAGCGCAAAGCTCACCAATCACGGATTTGTTCTCGAGAAAAAACCAGCTTTTGAAGCAAGTTATCGTGTGGCATTGAGGATTGCGAAAGATAAAAAACCTCATACAATCGCAGAAACTTTGATTAAACCATGTGCGATGGAAATGGCGGAAATTATGTGTAGTAAGGACGCGAAACTTAAAATATCACAAATCCCACTATCCAACAACACTATTCACAACCGTTTCAAGATATGTCAGAAGATGTCTTAAAGCACATTGTGGAACAAATACAAGAAAGTTCAACAAAAATTGGGTTGCAATTAGATGAATCCACTGATGTTTCTAACTGTGCTCAACTTCTTGTTTTTGTTAAATATGTGTGTAGAAACGAAATCAAAGAAGATTTTCTTTTTTGTGAACCTCTGACAGAAACTACAAAGGCTGTGGATATTATGTCAATTATGAATAATTTTTTTGTTGCCAATGGGCTTTCTTGGAACAATGTGGGAGCTATTTGTACTGATGGTGCTCCAGCTATGCTCGGGAAAAATTCTGGATTTATTGCTCTTGTGAAACAGATAAACCCAAATGTTTTGTCTGTCATTGCGTTCTTCATCGTCATGCTTTGGCATCAAAGACTCTTCCTTCTTATTTCAAAGAGGTATTGGATATTTTCGTGAAAACCGTCAACTTTATCAAATCAAGAGCTTTGAATCACCACCTATTTAAAGTGTTGTGCGAAGGAGTTGGGTGCGCACATACCGTACTTCTTTTAACATACAGAAGTACGTTGGCTATCCAGAGGAAAAGTTCTTAGCCGGGTTTTTGAACTTAGATCTCAAATTGAGACATTTCTACGTGACACAGAATCAACTCTTTTGCTTCACTTCACAGATACCAGCTTTGTGCTCTCTTTAGCTTACCTTGCAGATATATTCAGCCATCTAAACTCCTTAAATATATCACTCTAAGGTAGAGGTATTAATATATATTAAATACCGAGGAGAAAGTTACATCATTTCAAGAAAAGTGCAAATTACGCCAATTTTTCGCTTCTTGATGAAATAGTTTCCTTGCAAGTTAAACGTGAAATTGATATCAAGGTTCTGGACTGTATTAAAATGCATCTGGAAAATCTTCAAGTTACTTTCGATGGCATTATTCCTCGCACATTTGCAGTTGATAACTGGATAAGAAACCCTTTCACCGTTTCATTGGATCAAATTAGTGATGCTGATGACGCAAAAGATGAGCTCATTGAATTGTGGAATAACAAAAAAATAAGCAGTGACTTTGAAACTATGGCGTTGGATGTATTCTGGTGTAAACAAAGCGAGGCATATCTTGTTTTGGTCAAACGGGCGTTGAAAGCTCTTATTCCGTTTGTCCCTACTTACCTTTGCGAATCTGGATTTTCAGTGCTTGTGTCCATAAAAACAAAATTAAGGAACAAACTAAAGGCTGAGATGCGGTTGGCTCTTACAAACACCCTACCACGAATTCAACATTTGGTTGACGGTAAGCAGCAACAACGTTCCCACTAAATATAATTTTTTTTGTAATTTTTAATTTTTAATTAATTACTTTTAAATAAAGGTGAGTAAATGTTTTTTCTTTATATAATATTGTTTTTTTGCTGTATATGAATAACAATAAAAGTTAGGGGTACGTAAGATTCCAAATTGTTATAAAAGGGTGCGATTACCCTAAAAGGTTGAGAACCATTGCCCTAGATGAATGAATTGTAATTTCGTATGGTCACCCATCTGCGCGTGGTTTTTGAATATATCTCTAAATCGGTTTGTCGAACAGCAAAAATGATTATAACCAATTTTATACGATTTCATATTCTGAAGAACTTTTCAGTACATTAAAACCATATAGGACGAATCGTGTCCAAATATGTAGTGAAAAATGAAGCTTTTGTGGCAACCCTACGAAGGAGTTACCCAATTTATCCCATTTCCGAACTGAGTTTTACTTTTTTTTTTTAAGTCCATGGAGAAAATGTCAGCTCTTTAAGTACACGCGTTCTCAAGTTATCGTGCGGACGGACAGATGGACACACAAAAATCAAAATAACTTTTAATTTTATGCATGGGTGTCCAATCCATTTTTCTTTACCATTATTATTTCTAGGTGTTACAAACGGAACCTTTTAGATGTCATCTGGCTATATGTGTATACAAATAAATATATCCTAAGAAAACATGGTATATGCAAAGTTTCAATCAAAATAATTTTTTAGACAGTGATAAATTCGTTGTATGCATTTAAACAATTTCATGCATATAAAGTAATTTAATAAAAACATGAATTTCGCTTGTATCAGTTTACCAATAAAAGATAAAACTTTTGTAGAATTCTTTACACAATATGAACGCAGTTATGTAAATAGCTTGGTACAACCTCCGAAATAAACATTCCTCTGTACTCTGGGGAGGTTATAAATCTCTTTCTGTACCATAAATTTAACGAGTTGTCTTCCCCTGTGCACACCGGAATTATTTTATCGTATACCGCAGTGTTTCTATCATTAGGCGAAAAAGCTGAGTCCTTGTGTGTTCTCAGGATATGAAGTCAATAAAATCACAAGGAACTTCTTTCTTTGCTGAGCAAAGTGAAATGAAAATCTTACTGAATTTGCACTTATTTTGTCGATACACAAAAGTGTAGTGTATGTCAACTTGTGCCCTCTCTTTTTCATAGTTGTATTGTGGACATATTTATTATTCAGCAAACAAAAATAAAATTGATTCGTGTGGGTGTGTAGAATCGCAGCGGGAAATCTGGTCAGGTCTTCCATGTGAGACTTGTGAAAGCATTAAAACTTAGAGCAAGAGAATGAAAAAGCTGATAAATTCTTGATCCATTCCAAATTGATCCCAGAAGAAGCTGGTTGGAAGGTGCGACATATGATTTCAAGCTCAATCTGGTTTCGTTTGTGAAGCCCAGTTGCTCGCAGTTGTCATTTTTCTTGCACAAAGTAAATTTATTTGTGAAATTATTGTAAATTTTACGTAATAATTCTTCGTTCTATTTTAAATAATTCATGTATGCAAGAATAGAACTTCTCTTAATCCATTTTTCTTCTATTTTCCTTCCAAAGAAGCTAGGGAGAAGCACACTAAAAAGCTTGAACTGCTTTCTCCTTGGAACATACCTGTATACCTCATATACAGTGTCCTAAATAGAGTCCTTCATCATATCTTTCAAAGAAGGCATCCGGTTTGAATGATGGTATGATTTCATTTTCCTCTGGGATGTAATAGTTACAGAGTCTTGTATTCAGCCTGTATATCGCTGTATGAAATATACTTTTATATTCAATTGCAAAGCTTGTACCAAAATCGTCGAAAAATACTTCCTATACCATGAAACAGAAATCCATGTGTGCGTACTAGCCCGTTTCTAAAATATTTCATATTGATTCTTAAGGCTGCTACACACATTTATGCGAATCGTATGACTTCTTGCAGACAAAATCGGATGAAGTTAAGCTTTGCCTCCACACACAACGACGTTTATGCAGACTTTATTTCAATTTCATAGCAAGGTCCTCAGATATGCTAGTACGGAATAATTTTTGTCGATTTTATTTTTGCCCAACTTCTGTCTCATCTCAAGCCCTAGTTTTCGCTACACACACTCGTGCAAGTCCGCAAACTTAGCTTGCGTTAGCCAATTCGTACGATTTGCATTTACGTGTGTAGTGACCTTTGTGGAAAAGTTGCTGGACACTTTTTCATATGTGGTACCAAGAATAGAAGAATTTTTATTTTTTAACGATTTTGAATTAAATTATAAACACAAGACGGAAAACAATTGCCTCGTCCTTCCGATTTCCAGGCGATTGCCCTTACCACTGAGCTAACGAGAGAGATGCTTTTTTCCCTTTTATTTCTTAATTTTATAATTAGCCTACTAGCCATATTGCTTTCAGCTGACATTAACCAGTAACGATGTAAGCCCACAAATAAATTGTAACTCATCAATTCTTATTCTTCTTTTTCATACACGGGAATCGAACTCACAATTGTTAGAATCGATGATGCCGCTGCCATGCGTTTCAAAGACGCAGTATTGCAGTAGATTAGAACAAGTGATAATGTAGTCTTTTGCGGCGACATGAATCTAAATAGTCTTAGGGCTTGTTCTACTACAAATTTCAGTACTAATACAGAGCGCTCAACTTATTTTTTAATCCTGCATACCCATCTCAGCTCGACCATGTACTTACGGCCGATATTGGCAAAGTGCTATTTCATAATCAAATTAGTCCGCCAAGTAAATTTTACATTGATTTTCTATTCATCACCTCTGACCTTAAATCGGAGCCTGTCCATAGAGTAACTTCTTTCTTCTATGGCGACTTCAAAAATATTGTTACATAATTTTTCCTAAAGAAAACCTGGAAAAAACAAAAGTTATATGTGGGAAACGACATTAAGCACCAAGGACACTTATCTTTGCAAAGCGGAACGCATGAATCAAAAATTTCTCGCGGCGAATCCAACTTCCTCTCGATGACCTTGTCGATCAGCGATAAGGTCATGTCTCAGTCGATGACCTCGCTCTACTAGTCTGACCTTCATATGCACGACAGCTAATAAGTTAAACGAGAAGTTAAAATCTTGTAAGGAAAAATCGGTAATGTAAATTTTTACAACAAAAAAAAGAAAAAGAAAAATTGTAAAATAAATTTTAATTTCCGCGATAGCTTGAAACGAATTGTTTTAATTAGTGGTTTTGTTAAAAAAGAAGTCGGAGTTTTCGTAGTGAAGAAATGTAACAAAGAACTAAGGGATCAATCACTTAGAGCAACATTTTTGGAAAACGCAATGTAATAAGGATTAAAATAAATTGGCTGCTGAATTTAAGTTTCGTAAGTTTTTTTTATTGCATTTTTCTTGCATGAATTTAAAAAATTGCTAGAGAATTTATTATTTAAAACTCGCCTCTTGTCAATTGGGACTATCCATAAGGATTTACTTGCAGCATCAAAAATTTGTTTTACCAAGTTACTACTTTATAATTTATTATTTAATTGAAGTAAAAACTAGATTAAGTTAAGGTACTTCTTTTTGTGTGAAAAAGGCCGAGAAGGAAATATATCAGCTGGCCAGTTACCCACTAATATCACAACCACATTATCGCATGCGACAGAATCGGTGAGAGTTAGCACTTGCAGGAATCTAGGCAAAATCTATAAAACTAGCTCGCTAGAATCTACTCTCATGCCGTCGATGTTGCATGACACAATTATAACATATCGTAATACCTCATTTGGTTCGCTTCAACGCATAACAAAGTAAAACAAAACATAACCTAATTAATGTAGTCATAACCAGAACAATTTATGTTGATAAATGGAAACTGTTGGTACTCACCATAGTTATCAGGCTTGAGTTTACCTGAATTGTTAGCTGACCGTCATCCGATATATGTCGAGATCCCTCGTTGAACGTTCCAGTGTGAATATCCAGGAGCCCTAGCATTGCCCTTCCCAAACACACAAACACAACAGGTGCCTCAAGGCTCCCCGAAATATTGCGTCTGTTTCACACACTGAGCTGCGGGAACGGAATTTAATTTAACTCTGTTAATTCTTTAATAAATTCCCGCACGCACTACACTAAACTGCGGAGAACAGAATTTAGTTTAATTCTTTCAATAAATTCCCGCACTGCACTACGCGACGATTACATTGTCAGCTTCGACCACTATGCGACCGGCATTCTCACTTAGCTTACTTTAGAAAGTAAACAACAAGCTGACAGCCACATACTAAGGGACTGGCCGACATTCTTATATCGTTTGCACATTACACGTATGGTGTAGTAGGCACGGAGCACCCACACAGAACTTCGAGCTCGACTCTTTTGATATTGGGTACAGTCACCTACAACTATCGGCAACTAACAACTTTAAGAGAAATTTGCCAGCTCGGTAATTGCGCGACAATTTTTAGGAGATCAAGACAAAAGTTAAAGATCAGAAAAAGTTAACATTGGTGTCAAGTGTGGGGTTCTTTAATTCTTTGAAAAAAGATCCCCATCTACTATTTTTAGCTCCGCTCGGCTATTATTATTTGAAAATAAGACATACATATATGCTTTAGAATTGTTTTTATTTTATTAAATCATGTGGAACCAATTCTCAGCATTGGAAAGGTCATTGTTTGAACACGCTGAAGTAAACAAACCAGACAAAGTTGTCAATTCTATAGACCTGAACGGCACTACAGATCTATGGATGAGTACTTCGACACGAAGTGACTCTTTACTTGTTGCTTTGGGCCAGCAAATGCAACAAATGACTAGTCTCATGCAAGATCTGTCTGATAGATTACGCAAAGTAGAAATTTCGCACGAAGAAGCCGTTAGGCATGCCATCAGTGACTTAGCTAATCAGCCTACTCCTGTAACTCCAGATATCCCGAATCAGTCTAATGCCATACAAGATATAATTCCAAACGGAAATCAAACTAGATATGAGGAAGCTATCGCTTCACCTGTAGTCAAGGATCATATCGATGATTTGCCTTTACAAGGACCAATCTCTTCTACTCTCACGGGACTTGCTCAAAGCTCGCAAGCACGAAACTCTTCGCCTTTCCACCAGCCTTCTTCGAATCATTTCCAAAGACCTTCATCTGACGCATGTAATTCCCCTGCTGTCGGCATGTCGGCTCCTGAGAGGAACACTTCAGAATCCACTCAGTCACCTATGACCAAATCACAGAGATCAGCAAGAAGTCCTGCTAATATGCCGGTGACTAATCAAGTGCCCTGCAGTAGTGAAGCAAATTCACCAGTTATTAACCGGGATAATCATCTGCCTGGCACCGTAGTGCCCTGTCACTGTACACCACATACAGAACCTGCTCGAATACGTCTCTTTCCGAGAGACTACGATGGAAAAGAACCGTGGACTATTTATAAGAGACATTTTGAAGCTGTTTCTCGAGCGAATGGATGGTCGTCTGAGCTCAAGGCTCTCTATATAGCACCTTACCTTCGTGGTACAGCGCAGTGTTTCTTTGATACACTACCACAGCAAATACAGGACAACTTTGACCAGCTCGATGCGGCTATGAATGAGCGGTTTAGTGACGAACGTCAGCTGGCTGTGGCCCATAGTCAATTAAAAGGGCGTATTCAAAGAAATAACGATAGTTCGAATGAATTTGCTACTGATGTGCAACGACTAGTCTACCTAGCATTTGGTGACTGCCCAGAACGTGCCAGAAATCGTATAGCTCTGAATCAGTTTCTTGATGGGATCGCAGATCTAGATACACAACGACGTGTACGCGATGCTGATCCAGATACACTCGAAGCTGCCTTATCTCAGGCAATAAAAGTTGAAGCTAATAGAGATGCTTCCAATCTGAGTCGTCGACATATTAAGGCTGCCAAAGCAGCGATCACAAACCCTCCAAGGCGTCAAGATTTAAGACCAGGGGGACAAACTAAATCCCAGCAGTCGGGAAACGAACGTCGCCTGTTCTGAAGGAGCACCGAATAGGCCAAGAAAAGAGCTCCAAGTACTACTCTCCAGACAATCGATTTAGAGCAGCTTGCCAAGCTGACTCACATAATAAAACTTCACCGACTAGATATGCCAAGGATATAAATATACCCCTTAAGCCTGTAGAGAAGAAGATACCTGGCTGCGTCGAATGATACAGCTACGATAAGGGTTATGGATTTATTAAACGAAAAGACACGGGAGACGAAGTTTTTGTCCACGCCAGTAATATCCTGAAATCCAGACCTGTACTATTTAAAGATGAAGAAGTAGAATTCGATGTAGTACCTACTCAGAAAACACCCAAAGCTGTGAATGTAAAGCGACCTCCATCAGCATCGATTTCAAAATCACCGCAAAGACCTTCAGCATCAGTTTTGCAACACAAAGCTCCTAAAAAATCGACATTTATTGCTCACGAGAACTCACGCGACGAGCAAATAATTAACCAAGCATCTGGTACTAAACACCATACTACGCGGACCAAGTATGCTTCAGAGAGAGTACATACTCAGCCAAACAAGGCGCTTAATAGAAGGACAGCACCATATTCTAAACATCAAAAGCAGTATTCCGATAGCACTAATGTAAGAAGAAGCTCGCCGGTTGACATCCATCCTACCGCAATTAAAAATCGTCGAGATTTAAACTAGGATCCGCTGACTTAAAGGGGCAAAGGTCAGTGGCTCTAGAAGCCCCACGTCCAACCACAATCTTAGTGAATGTAGCCAACGACAGTCACCATTTATGGCTCACTGGCCGCGTTAATGGAGTACAGTGTCGATTGATTATAGATACAGGCGCTACTCAGAGTATCCTGAATCCCCGAATTTTACAAAATTCTGAAAGTAAGCCACGCTTACTCGAGACTAATACTTTGATTAAAAGTGTAAGTGGTGAAACCATACCCGTAATTGGCCTCGCTGAAATCCACCTCGAAATTGAAAATTTCTTTACTCGACACTCTTTTTTTGTGGCAGAAATTTTCGACGACGGTATTCTAGGCATGGACTTTCTCGTAAAATACGAATGTCGTTTAGACCTTAGACAAAGCCAAATATCTATAGCTGAAGAGTTAATTGAGTTGGAGCAGCACATTAAACAACCCATTACAGCATATACTACAAGCGACATACAGCTATCGCCTAGCTCAGATTATCTAATAAGGCTAACTACTGCACTCCTGAAAGATGGCGACATCCTACTCACGCAGTCTGAGTCTATACCTACAGGACTGGATGTTGTTTGCACGTTGGGAAAAATTGAGAGTGGCAGTATTTTCGTCCGAGTATCTAATACCACTACACATACTATCGATATCCCTGCTTCAACTGGCATAGCATATGTGGAAAGTAACCCGAAAGTGATATTCTGTGAGCGAACTAGCACTCAGGAACACTCACCAGAATTTTTAGATCTCTTTGAGAGAAGCTCCGCAGATCTATCTGGGGCTGCCAAAACGCAGTTGTGGATGCTATTGACCAGTAACTGTGAAGTCTTCTCATCATCACCAGATGATCTGGGTCGTACCTCGCTCCTACAACATCGAATTGACACGGGAAATGCGATACCAGTGAAACAGCCACCTCGAAGGATCCCATTGTTAAGAAGAGCTGAAGCTGAAGTAATTCTCCAGCAGATGATCAATCAAGGAATTGTGCAACCATCTAAAAGTCCATGGAGCTCTCCTGTAGTGCTTGTTCGCAAGAAAGATGGATCACTGAGATTCTGGGTGGACTATAGGCGCCTCAACGAAGCCACACGAAAGGACTCCTATCCCCTGCCAAGGATCGATCTTACTTTAGAAGAATTTGGTGAATCTACCTGGTTTGCAACACTCGACCTGCAATCAGGATATTGGCAGGTAAAGATGCATTCATCTGATCTGGAGAAAACCGCCTTCACTATCGGTAGCGGGCTCTGGGAGTTCAAGGTAATGCCATTTGGACTTACTAACGCTCCTGCTACATTCCAGCGTTTGATGGAACTTGTCCTGGAAGGCATACCTTTTACCATCTGCTTGGTATACCTTGACGATATAATCGTCCATGGTAAAAGTTTTAGTGAGCTCGTCAACAATTTATCCATCGTTTTCGAGAGGCTCAAATCTGCTGGGCTGAAACTATGGCCAACGAAATGCCACCTATGTCGCAGAGAAGTAAAATTTCTTGGACATATTGTATCAGCCGCTGGAATCTCAGCTGATCCTGAAAAAGTCAGCACAGTGCAGCAATGGCCAAGACCAAACTACAAAAAGGATGTCCAATCTTTTCTTGGCCTCTGCGCATATTACCGACGATTCATTAAAGATTTTTCAAAGATAGCCAAACCTTTGACCAGACTAACGGAGAAGAACTCTAAATTCAAGTGGGACGAAGACTGCGAAGAGGCGTTTAGTTCTTTAAAACAAAAGCTGACTACATCTCCCATACTTTCACAGCCTAACGAGGATGGACGCTTTACTGATGCAAGCCAATTTGCTTGGGGTGCAGTACTGTCTCAAGTACAAGAAGGTGAAGAACGAGTAATTGAGTTCTATGAGTTCTATAGCAAAACATTAAATCGCCAGGAAAAGAACTACTGCGTAACTAGAAAAGAGCTTCTTGCAGTCGTTAAAGCAGTTGCACATTTCCAGCCCTACTTGCTTGGACGCCATTTTTTGCTACGCACAGATCACGCTTCACTACGTTGGCTCATGCAGTTCAAGGAGCCCGAAGGACAGATTGCAAGATGGATTGAACGTTTGCAAGAGTATAACTTCTACATTCAACATCGGCCAGGAAATAAACATGGCAACGCTGACGCCTTAAGCAGAAGACCTTGCTCAGAATTCGATTGTCGATATTGCTCACGCCTGGAAGAGAAACACCTGATCACAATTCGTGTAACTACAATCCAGCAGGACATTAGTCACTACCAAGAAATGGACCAATATCTTAATATTGTACGACAATGGCTCAAACAAGGACAAGCGCCATCTCAGGAAGATATAAGCCCTTTAGATCCAGTCCTTAAGGCCTATTGGACTATGTATTCATCGCTGGTCATGCAGGACAACACTTTATACCGGATATGCACTAATTCGAATGGGACTTATAATCAAATAATACTTCCAGAGCCCTTAAGGGAAGAAGTATTAAAGTTACTACATGACAGCCCTGCAGGAGGTCACTTAGGAGTCGATCAAACCCTGGCTAAAATCAAGGCAAGATATTACTGGATAGGCTGTTCAGATGAAGTTCGAGATTGGTGCGAGCGCTGTGAGGTCTGTCGACAAAGACAAGGGCCGAATAGAAAGACGAGAGCTAAACTGCAGCTGTATACCGTTGGGGCTCCATTTGAACGATTAGCAGTGGACATACTTGGGCCACTTCCATTAACTACACGGGAAAACAAATACATCATCGTAGTAATGGATTATTTTACTAAATGGCCTGAAGCCATCCCAGTTCTCGATCAAACAGCCGAAAAAGTAGCTGATGCTCTTATTCAACATGTTTTCTCTCGCTTCGGAATGCCACTACAACTTCACTCAGACCAGGGCAGGAATTTTGAATCAAATGTCTTCCGAGAAGTCCTGAAAATATTGGGAATAGAGAAGACAAGAACGACAGCATTACATCCACAATCCGATGGCATGGTGGAAAGGTTCAACCGAACGCTACTGAATTACTTAGCGAAATTTGTAGACGATCATCAACGAGATTGGGACGATTACTTGCCTATGCTATTACTTTCCTACCGCTCAGCAGTACATGAAAGTACCCGTCAGACACCTTCAATGATGACCTTGGGACGAGAGCTTCGACTACCAGCAGATTTATGCATAGGGAAAGCACCCAATACTAGCTTGGAAGCAACAGAATACCTGGATAATCTGAAAAATAAATTACAGGAAGTCTATATACAAGTGCGTGATAATCTAAAAACTTGCACCAGACGAATGAAGGATAGATATGACCTATCGGCTCGAGCTAACCAACTCATGGAAGATAATAAAGGAAGAAAAGGCAAATGTCCTAAATTACAGAGGGATTGGGAAGGCCCCTATATAATCACTGAAGTGCTAAGTGATGTGGTATACAGAATCAGAAAGGACAAATCTACGAAAACTCTAGTTGTACACAGAAATCGATTAGCTGAATACAAAGAGCCGAACCCGAGGTAAAAATTGAAAATCGTGAAGGAGAAAAGAAGAATTGCTAATATCAAATTGCTAAAGTGAAAAAAAACCACTAAGATTAAGATCAATCTATATGATTGATGTGGAAGTAAACTAAAAGAATTAAGCATGCGAATAATAATTAAGAATTGTGAAACTCTGACTTGAAAAGTATACCTGAATTAGAAACTAGTTTCAAAAAGCTAAAAAAGAAGCGAATAGATAATAAAATTAATTTATGTGAATTGAATTTGAAACATGAAAAACTTATAGTAAAAACTTAACACTAATTAGACTAGTACTTAGAATTAGCTGAAAGAAAATTAAATCAAGCATAGTAAATTAAGAAGAAAATCAAACTTAAAGTTATGAAACTTAGAATTAAGATGCTGAAACCAAATGAATTATTTAGAGTTAAACAAGAAATTGAATAAAGAAATGGCAATAAGTAAATCTAGACTTAGAATGTATTCCTGGCAATTACGAAAAAAAAAAAATGCATCCTTATAAGGGCGAGTTAGAGGCGCCCTGCAAGTAACCTCTCCCGCTAAGTCATCGAGCCAAAGAGGAGGAAATGCCTTGGGCTCTACTACTACTATGACCCTGGCGAAACGGATCCAGATTCTCTAACCGTGACATAGATCAACTTCATGGGTAATAAATTCCTAAAACGATAAAATAAAAGTGGCTAACCGACACCCGGTATCTTTAGATATTTGTATTTTATACTTATTAATTTTGTCTTTCTTTCATATAAGACGGAAACAAGGCGATGACGGCACGACAACATCCAAATTTCCTGATGCTGCAAGACGACATTCTATTTATTTAAAATTACGGAAAACTATGAGCTGAGGACAGCTCCTTCTTTTACAACGGGGGCAGTGTTACATAATTTTTCCTAAAGAAAACTTGGAAAAAAACAAAAGTTATATGTGGGAAACGACATTAAGCACCAAGGACACTTATCTTTGCAAAGCGGAACGCATGAACCAAAAATTTCTCGCGGCGAATCCAACTTCCTCTCGATGACCTTGTCGATCAGCGATAAGGTCATGTCTCAGTCGATGACCTCGCCTCGCTCTACTAGTCTGACCTTCATATGCACGACAGCTAAAAAGTTAAACGAGAAGTTAAAATCTTGTAAGGAAAAATCGTTAATGTAAATTTTTGCAACAAAAAAAAAAAGAAAAATTGTAAAATAAATTTTAGTTTCCGCGATAGCTTGAAACGAATTGTTTTAATTAGTGGTTTTGTTAAAAAAGAAGTCGGAGTTTTCGTAGTGAAGAAATGTAACAAAGAACTAAGGGATCAATCACTTAGAGCAACATTTTTGGAAAACGCAATGTAATAAGGATTAAAATAAATTGGCTGCTGAATTTAAGTTTCGTAATTTTTTTTTTATTGCATTTTTCTTGCATGAATTTAAAAAATTGCCAGAGAATTTATTATTTAAAACTCGCCTCTTGTCAATTGGGACTATCCATAAGGATTTACTTGCAGCATCAAAAATGTGTTTTACCAAGATACTACTTTATAATTTATTATTTAATTGAAGTAAAAACTAGATTAAGTTAAGGTACTTCTTTTTGTGTGAAAAAGGCCGCGGGAAAAAGCTGCGGGAACGGAATTTAATTTAAATCTGTTAATTCTTTAATAAATTCCCGCACGCACTACACTAAACTGCGGAGAACAGAATTTAGTTTAATTCTTTCAATAAATTCCCGCACTGCACTACGCGACGATTACATTGTCAACTTCGACCACTATGCGACCGGCATTCTCACTTAGCTTACTTTAGAAAGTAAACAACAAGCTGACAGCCACATACTAAGGGACTGGCCGACATTCTTATATCGTTTGCACATTACACGTATGGTGTAGTAGGCAGGGAGCACCCACACAGAACTTCGAGCTCGACTGTTTTGATATTGGGTACAGTCACCTACAACTATCGGCAACTAACAACTTTAAGAGAAATTTGCCAGCTCGGTAATTGCGCGACAATTTTTAGGAGATCAAGACAAAAGTTAAAGACCAGAAAAAGTTAACAATATTTTGAAGAGCTTATATATGAATGTCAATAAACAACATAAGAAAACATATATGACTCAGTCTCCGTAGATAACAGGGTAGATACTTTCGAAGATATACTTTTAGATCTATACAATTAAACACGTTGCATGTGATTTCCTTTATAGACGCTATAAAACTACGCGTTCTGATAAAGTTCGTAGGATGTACAAGCAAATTTGTAATAGAAAAAAATCAACGCCACTTTGTAGACGGTTTGGGTACCATTGAAATTAAACAACCATATTAAAATGCTCCTTGTTCTGCTTCTTTAAGTAGATCTATCTAGCTTGGCCTGACTGATAGCCCTCAATTATTCTTGATGCAATAACTCTATGCACAGTGTTGATTAATAAAGTTTTATATATATTAAAGCTACTAAATTTTCATTGCAATTACGCCATATTGTTTTTTTCTCTCTATTAAAATTAATTGTATCTCTCAAAATATAAAACAAATCATGTTGAAAGCAATTGAATATTGGATTACCATCGAATATACATAATTCTGCAATTTTTAGAGCTCTAGCTAGTCGGAAAGTTTGTCATAAATTGATTATTAAATTTGGAGACAAAAACGCACAAGTGAAATTAAAAGCTTGTAAAGAACGCATGTTCTAATGCTTTTACATTATTAATTTTGGAAAATTAAAAGGCAGTACGTTTCCTTTCCTTTAAAGTCATCCAGGCTTAGTTTTAGGTAGAATCTCTTCTAATCCATGTGTCCCCTGGGTAAATCCACATGCAGACTTTTGGGTATCGATCATCGAGAGAGTGAGTAAGTACTACATGAAGCATATTTTCCCTTCAGCTCGACAAAAATGAATAGTTTGATGCAATAGTCCAGTCAATAGGAACTAAATATTGCCTTTGATCTAGAAAAGGTGGGGTAGTTGTGATTTTTACATATGTTACTTAATTCCGGGCCACGATGAAAAATCCAAGTTTCCACCCTTGGAGGGGCTCTGCATGGCGTGGATTAAAGGTACAAAAAATCGGTTTTTTTTCAAAATAATTCCTCAACGGTTGATCCTACGACGAAAATGGCTGATACAAATTTGAAAAAGACTAAGCTCCCTAAATTTTTTTGTTGAAATACTTTTTCGGTAAGTTTGATGTATAACAAGTAACAGCGGCGGAAACGTGAACATTCTTCCAATAAAATTTATACGTATTGTACCCCTTATAAAGGGTGTTTTATTCATCGTAGTCCATAGAACAGGAGGTGATGCTAGTCACCTGGTCAAACAAAAATTGTGTGACAAGATGGAGCAACATCTCAACCGTTTCGGGATTACGGGGTGATTAAGAAAATATGCAAGTCTTTCACAAAATTATGTTCACGTTTCGCCGCTGTAACTCGTTACATATCAGACTTATACGCGTCTTTTGTAGACTTCAAAGCTACTTTCGACACTATTAATAGAGGACCGCTTTTATGTAGACTCTACCAGCTTTGAATATCGACTAAATTTATAAGATTCCTCCAAGCCAAGGGCTATACCAAAATACTAGTGCACAAGTATGGAATGGCGACGCTCTCTCAGAAAAGTTCTATACCAACACAGGTTTAAGACAAGGGTATTTGTTAAGTGCCATGTTGTTAAAAGTTTGCCATACGAATATGACTTAGTCCTATTGGCTAAAGGTTCGGCAGAATTACAGAGCATGATAAATAAGCTGGAAGGATACTGCAAAATGTGGAATCTGATACTCAATCTAGAGAAGTCCGAAATTATGATATTCCAGAGATGGTGGCATGAGGGCATCCTGAGAAAACTGGGTACATCAGGGAGCAGAAATTGAAGTGGTTAAAGAGTTCAAGTACTTGCGAGTAACCCTGACCCCAAAATTATCAATACAGGAACATCTAAGAGAACGTCTAGTTGCAGCAAAAGGAACACGCAGCAGCACATTAAATAATTTGATAAGGAATGAGCAGGTAAATCACTCCTCTAAATTTAGGATGTATTCAGCAGTTTCAACATCACTGATTTCTCATGGAGCACAACTTTGGGGATTCACGGAATTCGAAGAGGTTAAAAAACTGCAACGATTTTTTTATTAAAAAACTGTTGTTTTTACCTAATAAAACTGTATATATATTATATTAGATTTCCGTACATATTAGCAAATAAAGCCATAGATAGCGAATTGTATTGGTATGAAGACTGGATAGATCTCGCCGAAAAGCATAGAATGCATTTCGACTCACGCTTGCAGAGCACAGAAACTCTGTCACCAGTTTTGTGGGAAATTTTGGAAAAGGAGGAAAAATGGTTATGGGAAAAAGCTCATGATAGGGCTAGACAGATTGTACGTCACGGACTTTATGATAAATTAGAGTATAATTTGGGGGAACTGAGCTACTTCAAGGATAGTTTCTCTACTATGGAAATACGGCTAATTTTAATATATAGGAGTGGTCTGTATGTTATTACTACATGCCAGTCCGAGGCGCACAGATGGTAGCTCAATATGCTCACTTTGCAATTTAGAAGAGGTTGAAGACTTACTGCACTACCTGGCTATTTGTCCTATTCTACAAGAATTCAGAATTCTAGCGTTTGGTAAAACATATCTCACAGAAGGCGAGGTAATTACAATTCTGGACGGAAATTTTTTTTTTGAAAATGTTTTCCAATACGCCAAGCTAGCCTAGAAATATCGACAGATGCTCATAGAGTAGTAGAATAACTAGCAACAATATTTATGTATGTATTTATCTACGGCTCACTTATAGGGGTTAGAATAGTAATTTATTTTCTAACTAGATTTTACGCAGGCTTAGGGACTTGAATTAATATGGATTAATCATTAATGAATATCACTAATCCAAATAGTTTTCTTTTTGTTTTTGTTGTTATTAATAGCATATTACTTAGTTATACATTAGTCAGTAGGAACTCTTTTTCGTATTGTTGCCAACTCGACAAATGACCTCGGGTCATTGTTGTTGTTTATTTTAATATTCAATTATGGGTATCTAGAATGAATTAGATGAATTGTTAAATAAACTTATTATTATTATTATATCAGACTTACAAAAAAAGTGGTTAGACACAAAATTTAGAGCACTTAGTCTTCTTCAAATTTGTATTGGTATTTGTATTGTATTTGAGGAATTATTTAAAAAAAAAAAACAATTTTTTGTACCTTTCATCCAAGATGGTGGAGGCGCTAAACATGTTTCACCACATCTGATGTGTCAATTCCAATAATTGACAACTACGGAAAGACTGCGCTCGCAAAGTACAGTTTAATGAAATCTGTCAATTCCTATAATTGACTTTCGAAAAAACTGCAATTACGAACGAGAATCCACGTATGCTGAAACAAAATATTCTGGTGGACTGTAGCGGTTAAATAAAAGAGGAAATTTGTCAGTCAATTGTTCACTCAATTTTTTATTGCAAGAAAATATTAATTTATAGACCAATGTTAATATTATGCGAAAATCAATTACGTTAAATGAATTCACTTACTTTTTTCAATTTGTAAAATTTACTTCTACTAGCTTACACGTGTACGTTTAAAAACTTCAATTTTAGCTCACTAATTTAAATTATGTTTACACGTATGTAACAAATAAAGGAAAATTATGTTTTACTCGAATTTCTTTTCTTTTCGATTATGACAAATTATGCTAAACATTAACGTTTAATACATACAAGTTCAAAAGAAACTTCCCTTTCTGTGTATCTTAACTATGTTATTTACTAATGGCTGAAAGTAAATAATAATTAGCACTCAATTTAGATCTAGTTTCCAATTATTATTTTGTGTAAAACTGACCAAATGGCATATTTTTTACACGATAAATAATTGCTTGAAATTTCGATTTAATTGAGTTAAATAAGTGCAAAAAGTTTAAATTGCTATAATGAAGAAAATAATTAGTGAGAACCTAATCGTTCGCATGCATACATCATGAAATTTAACGCAAATTGAGACAAAAGGGAAATAAAACGAGAATTTACCTTTAATTTGATCTAAAAATTTGTAACTAATAAAATTCCACAAATAAAGTTACTGAAAATTCCTTGCTGTTTTGCGAATTGCCTTGTAGAAATTTTCTGTTTCTAATGCACTGCTGAAAACTCTTTTTCTTATTGCTGATGACACCATTAAAATTACTAAATGTGGGAGGAATAGTCTACTAACATATGATCGCACCTTGACAACTTTGAAAATAAAGACGCCAGAATGAAGAATGAACCCCCTTTTTATAGGGTCATTCCACAGAAAATCGACAAATGTTCTGAATGGACCATCTCCGATTTTGATAAAATTTTACAGGTGGTTTGGTCTTCTTGTTGATAGTACTTTGCTGAAATATTTTTCGTTTTTGTCCATTTTTGACGGCGATATGGTATTTTAAAATTTGGAAAAAGTGGCAAATTTTGCTTGGAAGCTGTAAATTCAAAACTTTATATCTTAGGATGTATGCATCGTAAGCCCATGAAACAAACTCTGTTTGTTTAAGGAAGCTTTAAAGCTCCTGAAAAAAATTAGCTGAGGTCCTTTTTCTGAAAATTTGTTTTCAAGGATAATGGATATGTTCGTTATCCTTGAATATCTCAAAATGCGCACTCTCGATTTCTTTTATTTTTTTTTAATTTAATCCTTAATGGCTTTTGAGGAAACTGTAGAAAGGAGAAAATGGAACTCCTTGAAGTTTGGATGGAGTTATTTTTGAAATATATGTAGTTCAGAAAACTTTGATCGAAAATTGATGTTGTATGGTGCGTTATCAAATACTTGTATGCAGCTGGTTTTAAAAATTACAGTGATACAGGAAAATAAAAACAAATACACATACTACAACTTTTAGATTGATGTCATATATATACATATGAATATAGTTATATCAGAAACCGCAACTAAAGAACTCATTGTTTACTCATGGAATGGATAATGGTGTTTATATTCTAACAGCCAGTAAAATGAAATATATAGCAGACTTAATTAAATTAAGGAAATCTTAAATATAGAATGTACATAGGCCTCATATTAATTTTAATTTTACTTATAAATATTTCTAAGATTTATTTTTTATTTTTAAAACAGGGGGAACAGGAGATACCCAACCCAAGCACGGAGGTCACAGCGGCCCATTGTGCTCTCCTGAATCCGATTCACCAAAACCTTCCTGTCCTCTTGTTGTATTTCGTTCGGTTAGGGAAGTTCACCACATAAAAAACTTTTCTTTAATTTAAAAAATGTTTATTTAAAAAAAACTTCTTCCCTTCGATCGCGTATTTTTCACCTAAAGCCGCACGAACGAGAGTCTTCGTAACTTGACTCTTAGCAATATTAGAAAGAACTCACAGAGCTTTCTCCGGCCAGTTACCATGTCACCTCACTTATTCGTTCCATATCTGGGCCATTGCTATGTTGCGTCATATTAGAACATTTTTAAGCAGGTAGCCACTTGATGTTTAGCATAGGCGCTTTCATAACAAACCAAATAATTTCCAGTTTGTTATGAAATGCGATACACTGCAACTTTTAATGGGGCTACCGTTGGCACACTTAAGCAAGACCTGTATGCATTGTATTTATTGTGCGAGGTCTTACTTAGTATCTCGCAAAGCAATGACTCAATGAGGAAATGCTGATCAATTAGTTGTTTCGTTCTATGATAACATCAATCGATCAGCATTAAGATTTATATTCACAACATCCCTCCCCCGTGATGAAAACGGCATCGAGGGGATCGCTTTGACGTGGTAACTAACCATGGATGAGGAGAAAGTACCTTTTATTTTTAATGTGATAATACGATATATATATATATATATATATTTTTTTATTTATTTATTCTGTTCGTTTGGCTTTGAGTTACGTACGCTCTGGTTCGTATATATGTATAATATAAGTATAATTGCTGTTGGCTTCTAGACAAATGTAGGCAGTTAATTTATACAGTATAATTAATTATTAGTTAGTACAAATTTTAGACTTATAGACACATGTTGTATACCCCGTTTTTTTTTTTAGGTATCAAATACAAAATATATATTATATGAGTACATAGTTTAATTAATTGATAGATATTCTATAGTTTTTTTTTTTTTTTTACATATACGAAAATGATATAGATATTTTAAATCAATCAATTTTATAAATAATATATATAGAAAAAGAATACGAATAAACATAATTTTTTCTTTCTTAAAAATATTGAGCTATAGAATCAACACAGTTGCACAGTTTTACGTAATATATTCAATATATGTACATATATTCAGTTTGGTCGAAGAGAAATTTAAAATTATTATTTATTTTGCCTTTCTTAATTATGGCTATAGCTATACAATCAATACATTTTACAAAAGAAAACAAAAGAATAACAGTTGATTACCCAGGATATATATAGAGGGTGTTTCCCCTTAGGAGGTCCATAGAGCGGGAGGTGATAGTACTCACCTAGACGAACCAAAAATTGTATGGCAGGGGGGGGGCAATATGAACCGTTTAGGAGTTACAGGGTGATTCATAAAAAAAGCTAGGTTTTCACAAAACACCCTGTATATTAAAAACTACAGGGCGTATGGTCACAGATAAGGGCTCACTGTATGCAGAACTTCATGGCCTTTCCAACGACAGCTCAACCAGCCCCGTACCCCTCTCCCCAATGAAGTTATGAATGTCTAAACTAAAAATTTCGGATTTTCTTTCCTTTTTTTTACTTTGACCTCTATTATTTTTGCAAAAAGGTCGTTAACATAACTTTTTTTTATAAAAACTGTAAACTGCAGACTCTCCTCTTTAAGCTGACCTATTACATCCTATGTGTTGACTGTAGCCGTTAAACAGTTATTAACTCATAGCCTATTCGGGTCACACCGAAAAAAGACGATATTTTTTTAAAATGACGTGCTAAGGGAACAAATTATCGTTGAGAATAGGTTTGAAAATAGGTTTGAGAATAGGTTTAGAGCTAATAACTCTGAAAGGGCTTCAGATAGCACATTGGGTGTAATAGGTCATATTAAAGAGGAGAGTATACAGTTTAAAGTTTTTATAAAAAAAAGTTATGTTAATGACCTGTTTGCAAAAATAATAAGGTCAAAGTAAAAAAAAGGAAAGAAAATCAGAAATTTTTAGTTTAGAGCTTCGTAACTTCTGTGGGGAGAGGGGTACGGGGCTGGTTGAGCTGTCGTTGGAAAGGCCATGAAGTTCTGCAAACAGTGAGCCCTTAACTGTGACCATACGCCCTGTAGTTTTTAATATACAGGGTGTTTTGTGAAAACCTAGTTTTTTTTATGAATCACCCTGTAACTCCTAAACGGTTCATATTGCCCCCCCCCCCTGCCACACAATTTTTGGTTCGTCTAGGTGAGTACTATCACCTCCCGCTCTATGGACCTCCTAAGGGGAAACACCCTGTATATATATATTTTTTAAACAATCTGTTGAAATTAAATATACATAATCTAAATTAGAATCAACTACACAGTACCTGCAGTGGAAAATTGTTTGATTTTCATTATTTCAAAACTTTACAATTCTTTATCATTAAAAATCATTTACTCTATTTGAGCTAAGTCATAAAAAGATACTAATATATAAAAAAAATAGTAATATAAAAATAACTAAACCATAAAATATTTTCTTGTAATCATACATATATGTTTAATTCTGACCGTACCATTGTTCTCAAGCCCTTCATGATTTGATTTTAAACTTCATATATATATGGCTTCATGTGGGGTGTGTTCAAGGTTATTTTTGGTGGTTTTTTATCAAGTTTCCATGACACAATCGTTTTAGAAGTGATGCTATCTGGAATAGGAATTGCGTTCGGCTCTTCCTTTTCCGGCAGATGCTTTGCGGGTATTTCGGAAACTTACGATCTCTTGAGATCTTCGAGGAGTAGGGTATGAGATTACGGGCTTTAACTTTGCTTGAATAGTTTGGTTTCTTTTCCGTAATAAGTATTTTAGGGCTAGGCACAAAATTAATCCAGCGACTAACGCTATGGTTATTCCTGTATTGGCATGGGTTTGAATTTGATGCCTTTTTCTTTCCCTACTTGACTTAACTGAATTTATTTCTCTTTCCAAATCATCTAAGTCTTTACTCTCACTAACGAGGGCGAAGTTATGACTCCAATGACTTTAGAATTGCGTTAATATTAAATTTACCTTGTAGCTCGTCATAAAGATCTTGTTTGAACGATACTTTAGGAACATTGTAGAGTTCGGGTTGGTGTATTGGGGGATAATAACTGAAGCTGTTTTCGAAAGGAATTCTATAGTTTTCTAACGTGTACGTACAGGGTTGTTTTAAAACGAGGACTCCAGTACCGTTGATGGTTAAATGACCAAAATGATTACTACAGTTTGTTAAAAGAGTTGCCTCTGAGAAAAATACGAACAGCCAAGAATTTTGCCTGACCATTTTTGTTAGGATATTAGCAGTATTATTTATTATTCTGTGCTCGCAAGGGGCAGGTCCTCTTAGTATGTTATTGAATAAGTTCGCCATGCAATTGGCATTCTTAACTATAAGTGTACTAGGTTGGGCTTGATAGCAAATATATATTATATCATTCGTACTAGTAGACCTTTTACAGTGTTCTTTAAAGTCTAGTGTTGTCATTTCTAAATACTGTTGGTTTCGAGTGCTGTTCAGGAAATAATTTGCCTCTATTATGAAAATAGCGGAGCTTTTGGGTGAGATAGGTGTTGGCAATAAGTATACTTTATTAAGTGTAAACACTGTATTTTCAGGCAATGGAAGCGTGATACGGATGAAATGTTTGTTATCTAACTGTATAGAATCAGTTTGAATTATTTGACTGACAGTTTTGAAGTCTAGCAGGAGGTTTGTCATGCCTCTTTTACTGATTTCATTATATATTTGTGACATATCGTTGGCTGTCAAAATCAGAGGGTGTAAGGTATGCTGATGTAAGGCATTTATCACCAATAATTCATTTGTCAACCGTTGATATATTTGTTGGAGCTGATGTAAAATATATATCAATATTTCATTAATATCTGCTTTAATATTTACGGTTCTTATTTCCGATTTAAGAATTCGGGTGGAATTAATTACATTTTCTACCAACCCATTAAAGCGATCCTCTAAGTTTTGTTGGTATTCCGTAACGTTCTTAAATGCCTGATTTATTTCATTGAATTTTGACTTGACTACGCTAATTTGTTTTTCTATCAAATGCACATTTTCAGAGTCTTGAGTTTCTAAGTTATTTAGTTTGGTATATATTTGCTGGGCATCTCTGTCATCCATAGTACTGAATAAAAATTTGCTCACCCTACCATCCCATCAACTATTCCTCGCTTACTTCTAACTTGCAAATAGAAATTTATATCTCTTAACCTATCCTTAACCTTGTTTACCTGCCTTCGTAACTCGGTTTCCCATGTTTTGCATGATTCGTTTTCTTCATCCTTTAACTGTAGTGTGCACAGATGTCCTATTGTTTTCTCGCATTTTTCAATAAAGCCTAATGCTTCGGTTTCTTGCATCATCTGGATTTGCGTATATATGACCCATGTGTGCACATACATGTATGCTGGTGATATCTGTTCGAACATTACGCCAGTAGGACTTAGAGGTATTACATCTGCCTGGGGTGCCACCCAGGGTATTATTGCAAAAAACCACAGTAGCATAATCTGTAGATAATAAATCGAATTTAGTGATAGTCGCGATAAATTAGGCTTTGAGGTAATCGTAAATCTAAAATGTTTTTAATCTATTATTATGAACTCTTCGCAACTTATGTCCAATTTGTAAAGTGCAATTGACATCATTATTAACCTTTTAATCTCATACGGTCCATTCCAAATGGGTGCCAGTTTATGTTTTTTAGTAGGGTTTCTTAAAAGAACTCGGTCACCTACATGAAATTTTACACTTCGTGCATTCCTATCATAGTTTTCTTTGGATTTTAGTTTGCTTTTTAGCAATTCTTCTCTTACCATTTTATGAAGTAATTGCATTTTTCTTCTTCTTATGCTGACATAATCATCAAAATTATAGATAGGTTCAGGTTCTTTTCTTAAGTTATTAGGAGGTGGATCATAAAATCCCCACAATGCTTCCATAGGGGTATGTTTTCCTCCTACGTGTGGTGAGTGATTACGCACATGTACTGCTTCCTCGAGCCATTGGTCCCATTCCGTTATGTTATCATCCACAATGTTCTTCAGGTAGTCAATTAAAGGTCCATGTGTTCTTTCCAGAGCACCATTTGCCTGTGGGTGGTAAGCTGTTGTTTGTAATTTCTTGACTTTAAATAGTTTGCATAATTGTTTGAAAAGGTTGCTAGTGAAGTTTGCGCCTTGGTCTGTGACTACTGCTTTAGGTATCTTATATTTCATCATTAGTTTGTAAAAACCGTCAGCTACTGTGATAGCCTCGCCATTTTTTAAAGGTTTGCAATCAAACACCCTGGTTGTGTCATCCATGAGTGTAAGGATATATTTATTACCATTGCGGGTTTCTGGCAGAGGTCCGACTATATCTATATATACTTTATCAAATGGCTTTTCGGCAACACTACTAATTACCATAGGCATTTGATGTTCTTTCCATGTTTGTTTTTGCTGCATGGAACACACTTCCTAATATGCTTATCGATGTCTTTTAGCATACCTTTCCATTTGTAGTTTCTCCTTATGCGTTTGTATGTCTTATAGATTCCTAAGTGCCCTCCAAGGGGTGAGTTATGGTAATCTCGTAGAATGACATTAATGTCATTCCAGTTACTCAGAACTGTTATTCTTTCATCGTTGATGGACTCCTCTG